>CM060842.1:53457500-53667500 GCA_030762175.1 Metallyticus violacea
TATTAATGTTGAAACTTGACTACTTCCACCTATGGTTAGATTTACAGTGTATCCACAACTAACGCTGGGCACAGCAGTCGCAGTTTGCTGTTACGAGAGCAAGAATGAGTTGTCATTGAGCTGTTCATATTCAGTTTGCGATTAAGATATCTATATGCTATTATCGTGCTATTACAGGATATAACAGTGCTATTAATTAAGCTAGTGGAGCACATTTTACTGTAGCATTTGTGTAAAGAACGCTTCCTCGGTCTAAAGTCCAACTTTGAATGCTGTTTGGAAGTTCCCGAGTTCGGTGATCCACTGTACCTGCTAAGAAAAATTTTAAGTTAGAGAAATCCATCCAAACTAGTGAGGACAACTGGGGAGATGCCTGATATAGACGCGGCATCCTTTAATCTAGAAAACCGCGTGTTGGCGACCGGCGGGTTATCGGTATGCTGATCGCATATCCCCATTCAATACTGTCTTCTGCAGATGATGTCGCAAGACTGAAGTTGAGGACGCAGCGGTCGCTGTGGTTGGCCCAGGCCCGAGAGGGCTATAGCGCCGAAAGCAAAAAGAAATATCAGAACAGAAATTGAAATAAATATGGAAGCATAGTTGATGCAAATGAATACAAAGTTCATTAAAATATATCAGACACCACTTCGAACTCCTATAACGCATTATAAAATAAAATTATTATTATTATTGATTAAATTTTGCGAGTAGAAATGTGAGGAAAACTTGTTCGGCGGCTGACAGGAACTTAATCAGCACGATCTACATTCAGCAGCTGACTGCTGAAACTACTATAGTTTAAAACATGAGGCTTCAAGAATATTCTAGAGTTTCTTTGTATGTGAGTGCGATGGGGTTAATTCACTTAGTCTTACAATGTCTAAAATAATTGTGATTTTCTGCGAGAATTAATCTTATTCTAGAGTTTGTATAAATTTCTAACCGTGGCACTGAAATCCAGAAATCGAAGATGCTATTGCCGAAAGACGTATATCACTCTGCAAGTGCCCAGAAAAACCTAACTAGATACAGCTGCACACGGTCCATTGCAGCTCTGCTGTTCCGTTTTATAAGGAACTGACCAGCTGAAAGCCACTAACGAGAACTGTTTAATTATAAAAATGCAATTTATCAGTGAGCCCTCGAAGCGGTAATAACATGCGAAGCGGCCGGAAGTCCTCAACAACTGCGGTTCCGTTGAGGTAGGAAGAATATAAAACTTGGGGGCAGTTGCCACCTGTCAGTCAGGGGGCCATGCTGCTTGTCCCCTACAGGCATCGCGTCCTTTTCTTCATGCATTTCATTCGATCAATGTCTTCTTCAGCTCCTGATGGATGCTTGAGGAAGTAACGCCTGCTCGCCTGTCTGAAATAAAGACATAAGCTGAGTAGACAAACCCCCTGCCTTAGCTGGAGAGAGAGGAGCAGTGCTGATGTTGTAAAAACAAACAGTAAATAACGTACCTTTTGCTCGGTCTGGCAGTCAAGCCTCTGAATAATTATGAAAGACTCGTCCTTTGGCGGGTTATAACCTTAACTGAAGGGGGGGGGGGAGATCCATCAAATCCTCTGGTGTTTGTCTGTAATCGTATGCAGAAATCATGACTTTTTAGGTAAGCAATTGTTAATGTTCAAACTTCTTTTAAGAAATAAACCTATATAGCACATTTAGTATTACAAAACTATAGCAGCTCCTGTTATATAAGGTGCAGGACAACAAATACGTCTGACTTAAGAATGTAATGAGGCTTGTACATAAAATTTGAGAACTATTTTTGCACTAATGCTCTGTGATCACAATATTGCTGCATAAAAATAGCAATGACTTTAGCCTGAATGATAAATAATTTAATAATAGTACAAGTTGAACGACAAGAATTTGGAACTCCTTCTAAAAGATTTACTACAATACACGGGGTTTTCATTTCAAAACATGTTAATCTGAATAACTATTCATTTGACTCAAATTTAATGTAAACCAAAAACACATTCATCTGTATATTGAGGGGAAGCGTAAAACAAATTTTGATTACAAATTGGACATTGCCAATCATTCTCAGCCACCCTCACATTTCAAAATTCTGTGATAATTTAAAAGAATTGTTATACATATTTTGCTCTGTATCGTGGTCTCGCAACCTATTCTGTTGTTATTGACGTTTGAATTTAAACATAAATATAATACAGTGAGGTTAATTCAGTTACGGGCTGCCTGAGCGGGGCGAATTGCAGCCTCCGAAACCAGAAAAAGAGAGTCGTCACGCCTAAAGGCACATATTTTTATATTAATACTCATTTTTTTTCCGAAAGCATAAATTGATATTGTATTTAATCTGATGATAGTAATAAGCATTAAACTGTATTATCAGATTGATGTAAATGATGTCCCTCAGTGGCATTACATTGCCAACATCTGCGTAGGAAATTCCTGTATTTCATGTAACTGTTTTCTGTCATTGTGTTAGCACTTTTAAATTATAAATAAAAATACTTTTCTAAATGTTTTCTGTTTAAGACAAATAAAACTTTAGAGTCATTGATACACTTTTTTACATATATAGCGAAATTTTAATTTGTGTATGTGTTTGAAAAATTGTATCACACAAAAGTTTTTATATGCTTAAAATATGAAGAATGGCTTCTAAAATAGTTCGCCTAAAGATACTTGGTATTCATCTGCATGTAGATTCGCATTTTTCCTGCACAGCCTAGGAAAGTTCGTCAACTTTTTTATGTTGTTAATATAAATCTGCAATTCATAAATAATCTATAGAAGATATAGAGAAAGTCAATTTTTTTCTGATTTGGATTATGACTCCATTTAATAACGCAACTCGTGATTTTTTAAAAATATTTTTCATCTGGGTTGATAACCCTTAGAGTGCAGTGAAGTTCTTAGTTAAAAATGTCTAGGAAGATGAAAGACCGGTAACAGTTCCAGTTAATATAAAAATTATATAAAATATAGTTATATTTTATATAATTATATATATAATTATATAATTATATTCCTTTCTACTTGAAAAATGAAATTTAATGTTTAGAAGCACGTTTTTTGTTTTATGTTTCAATGTTGGTTTTAAATGGAAAATATTTTATGACTATTATTACTAAATTGTTGTGCATTTTAAGGTCAGAACAAGATACATACAGAATTCTTTTAAGTGATTTACAAACTATTCAATAGTAATATTAAAAGAATTTGGTAAGGTGGTACCTGGCGGAAGAGAAGAACACAGAAATCAGCCTCGTGCTATATAAGAGATGAATGCATACAATCTCGCGGCAAGATTGGCAATAAATTTTTATGTTTAGAATGTTTAATTTCTGGTCTGCTCTTGGACATACAATTTTATAATTTAAAAGAAATCTTTTTAGAGTGATATTATGCATAAGTTGTGAATGACATTACACTCTTGTATGCTGCAGGGTACATAACTACTGTCTACAGCAAATGTACATGCTCAGTGACATTTATTATAAATAAATATATTTGCTATATTGTTTGTATTGTATTTTGAATTTTGTTATGGGCAAAGTAAATGAGGCATTCTTTATCCCTAATTGGGTAAAAACCCTGGGAAAATTTCTTTATCGTTACTATCTTGAAGTGAGTCAATACAATATTTATTATGTATGGGTGTAAATTTATTGCATACCTCTCTCTCTCTCGGTACTTTCTTATGTGTTTTTTCCTCTTCAACTGTATGTAAATTTTATGCTAAAAACATTCTGCTTTGCTTTTAATGTGTGAATTTAAATTTTATGAAGGGATATATTTTAATCCTCTTGATTAGTGTAATGCAATACTCCTGTTTAATGTTTGAACTCTGGATTACTTTTTGGAGGAATTTAAATTTTTTGCTTATTGAAGTTTTGAATAAATGAAAGAGTATTGACTTAGAATTTCTTTCTTCTCCCACCATAGTTGGGTACATAAACGCCTTCACGACCACATGAAGGCTTATTTTTTCAACACCTTTCCTAAAGTCGATAGGATTAAAACAGCCAGGAACTGATGAGCGTGCTGGTAATTACATAATACGTAGTAGAGAGAGAAAGCAGGCAGCTAATTTATCGTTATTTTCCCCATGTATATTTAAAATTTTGCAAATACTTTATTTTTCTTTATAAATCAGTATAACTTCTAAAGTAATGTTTTATAAATTGAGTTCTTTAGGTCATTTTATCAG
Source organism: Metallyticus violacea (assembly GCA_030762175.1). Lineage (NCBI taxonomy): Eukaryota > Metazoa > Arthropoda > Insecta > Mantodea > Metallyticidae > Metallyticus > Metallyticus violacea. The sequence continues at coordinate 53,461,696 of CM060842.1, forward strand.
AAACATTTCAGTTCTCGATAAATATCAGATATTTTTAGCATTAGTTACAATGCGTAAATCAAGAATGGAGGAAGCAACTTAAGAAGATCAGATAAACTGCCTTGATTAGAGTCGTAACAGCTAATAAGCCAATTCCGAGTGATTAATATTGAATGCGATAGTTCTGTAACAAACCCGTACTTCCCTGTTGACTGCCGGCTGTCGAACAAAGCGCGTCCTATTTTCCAAGAGCTCGACCTACCGTTACAGGACACTCGCGGTTTGGTTTGGCTTGACTTGGCCTCTTGAAGAGATGCATATGATATGTTTTGTACAAGAAACGGAGAGAGAGAGGGTCTGGGAGCGGCCTATCTCTGTCTTCCTCACTTGGATGAGCAAGACGTGCATGTATGGTGAATATGTCGCCACACGAAGGTCATACGATGTCTGCTGCATGCCACTTTCACATCTCTTGCGCGTGCGCGGAAAAAAACATAATGCACTCCGGTTTAAACCTGGCGATCACATACGTATCGTAACGCATGAGAATAGTTAACCGGATATTGATCAAGTGAAGCACTTTTATGTACAGCATTCACCCATCAATTCTCCTATTCCATTCATTCTCAAGGGAGAGGAAAAAACATCTCTAGTTTCGATTACCAAACGTGTTTCGCCAGAGATCTAATTTCATTCAACAAAAATCTGTTGAAATAAGGTTCGTTGTTAGGAGATTTGTAGCTATAAATTAGAAATTGAAAAAAAAAAATCCTTTTTTTTAAAAATATGCACGTGTCAAGTTATTAAAATATTTTGGTTTTACTTTTAACTTAGGTTGTATGCTTATGGCTTACATTCATTTATTTCCTGACGATGTTCAATGATTAATATCTCTTTCGAGGATAAATGATATGCTTAATTTGGATTAAATTTATTAATATTCTTTGATCGTACAATATCTTTAGATATGTCACCTGTTGCATCCAACAATCATTTTTCCATTTTATGTGGTCTTCCTATGACCCTTTTCCTAAGTGGTTTATAATTGATAGATAGTTTTGAAAGTGAGTTTAAGTCCATTCGGTACATAACTCAAACTGTAACTAAGGCTTGGGACTTGTCTGGGAGATAAAGGTTTCCAGTTCCTTGAGGCCACCCAACCTGAACCTGGATTTTTTTCCTCATAATTTTCCTTGCTCACTAAGGCGATACTGGGATGAATATTTCCTTCAAAATTTTGTCGCTCTCTCCTTCATACCATTTCATTCCATGGTTCTGATTGCAGAAAGTACAAGGTAAAGTGGGTTGCTGCTGCGTGGCGTGCCAGTGGATTTTTATGAGAAGTTATCGTGGCTCTAACAGGCGTCTAGGACTTACCATCTGGAGAATGTTGAGGGTAATGTCTAGCTCTTACATCACCACTCCGTTCTCCCAGAAGTGCAGTAAAAGGGGTTAAGAACAGATCAGCGGTTCTCAAACTTTCCTGGACCGTTTAAATATCTCTCTCTGTTACGGATCGCCCAAGATTCAACTCTAAAGTTTAAAATCCTACATTTCATGTTATATATTTTTTAAAGTTCTTCATCACTGGTTTAAAGCATATAAATATATAAACTTTTTTAGTTGTTTGCTTTTTATTATAGTGTATCCTTACACAGTAATAAAATCATAATAGCCATATATCATGTCAAAAAGTATATGAAAATATAAAATATTAATAAGTAACAAAAATGATGTCACAGCATTTATCGTTTATTTTAATTTTAAGAGATTGCTGCTACTGCCTTTTACTTTCAAGCCATGGTATATCCAGCTTATTAGGAGAATATTGTATTTCGAGTTCAGATTTTACGTTTTTCACTTGTTTTGTATTCTTGCAGAATTACCGAGTGCAGAGAATGGTTTTTCACTCAAGTAATTTGTTGCGAAAGGCACCAGTACTTTCATGGCCTTCTTTGATTGTCCGAGAATATCTGGAGTTGCAGGCTGCCAAGGGGACTACAGCGGTACATACAAGTGTTGAAAGTTCCCTTCGGAACAAACAGTATCTTCTAATTTACTTTATCTCTATAAATACAAGTCACATTTCTCGCTCGTAATTCGTTATTCGTATCTACACCACAGTTGCAGATTCGATGATGTAGGCGAATAAAAACTGTTCACGAAGGGTTAAGCTATATCTTTATATTGTTATTTTGCATCACAAAGGAGTTATCTTCCATTCTTTCTAAAGGATACCTCTGCCAGTGTTGCCATATTTTCTGCTCCAATTAAAAACAGCCGTACTTTTAATTGCTTTGCTGATCAAGAAATGATATAATGCAACCCACAGTTCTCGGAATTCGGTGATGGTATATGTCAAAGCACTTCCGCTTGGAAATGGCAGTGTACATGGGTTGCGAGTTTGTGTGTTACTTGAAATATTTGAAGTTAATAAGGACCATAAAACAGAAAGAGATTTTCTTACCTGTAGACCTAACTCAAGAGTTCCTTAATACAAAATGGAATACTTTTGAGTTCAAACTTACCTTAGTCATGAGTTTAATACGAAAGTGTGTACAATACTCTTTCTTAATAAATTCTGCGATGTGTCTTCGCTACAAATGTAACAAGAATTGTCCATTTAGGATGATCTAAAATACTAAGGGAAAAAAGAGGAACAGGGACAATATTTCAACAGTTTTGTAAAACAATAACACATTAGAATTCTCTCCTTATATGAAGAAGAAGACAGGTCCGGGGTGCCAAAGTACAGAACTTCCCAGATAGTAAAAATAAAAATAAATAATAAAATAAAAATAAAATTAATAGCTAAGTAATTAAGAAATATTTTAAATTTACATATTTAAATGTTTGCCCCACTATTCTTTAGTGATTTTGTAGATACTGAAACTGAAAATCTGAGTTTTTGAAAACATTGTCAATGAAAATAATATTACTTTGCTGAAACAATACCAAAAAATGTAAAAAAAGATAGTTCTACCATTATTTTAAAAACACGTTCACACAAAAAACACCAGGAATGCGAAGAAGACCTGATGAAAGAAAGAAGGAAGATGGAGTGTTTCCCAAAAGCAGATTTAGTTGTTTTTCCTGTGTATTTAGAATTGCGTTTTTCTCTTTATTTATATATAAGCATTATCTGTGGTCCTGCAGAGAAGACATAATCTCTCCATATGCATCACCCCATGCAGATAGGATGTGGTAATCTTGAAAAGGCATGGCCTACACATGAAAGTCGTGACTAACGCTAATAAGTGCCCTGACACTTTAGAGTGACGTGTAACATGCATGTCCTTATGTCCGCTTCCATTAAACGCAGTTCACCCACAGAGACAATTATTATTGTAGTTAAGATTAATACTGAAACCTCAACAACCAAGTTAGGTCATTACACGCAAACTGCGCAAGCTGATTCAACGCATTCCCTGTCGTGCACAGATATGTCGTATTAGGAATGGTATAGTTGGGGCGTGTATAGTAAATGCAAAATGCGTTGTCTTCCATTATTTTTTTATTTCCTCATTAAATCACATCTGACTCGAAAATACAACTACCATGCAAAAGGAAACCGCAAAAGTGTGTGAAAAGTGATATATGAAATCCTTTATATACATGGAATGTGTTTTAAAACTTTAAGTTTATAGATAGATAAAGCAAAAGCCACGTGTGATAAAAAAAAACGAACATCTGAGACAAACTATCGAGATATGTGGGACTATTTACAGAGCATTTTAAGAAAACAATTGCGGAAACCGTGTAGCAGTTCTATTGCTGATATTTAATCGTGAAAAGAGGGTCTTGAATAGATCAAGGAGAAGAATGAATCTGTAGAGACATAATTCATAACACCCATAAGGATTACTAAATAAAAATAATAATGCAATATCTATAAAACAGAAGAAATTGTGTCTGCAACCTAAGGAATAAAATAGGTACGAGTGTCGCTATTTCATTTTGGGATTTGAAAAAACAATGACAGATATAATTTTTCCTGTTGGCAGCACTCTTTCCAGTGCTTAGCCGAAGCTAGCGAGCTGCACCAAAAGTTGCAACTGCAGCACAATGTTGATTGTGGTCATGTGCTTGCTGCCTGATGTTCTAAGATGAAAATGCCTGCAGAGCATTTTAGTGCGATGCTGTTATACGATTATGAGTGCGGCCTGAGCCAACAAGAAAGCCTGGAAAAGTACAGACACCTTTTCCAGACTCCAATAGAGGAAGAGCAACCTTGGAAGGTGACAGGCACGCGTCCAGCAATAGTAAAAATATTGCTTGCATATAGGGGTCATAGTGAAGACCAACCCGCAAGTTATCTAAAGGTAGATAGAGGGGTCTTTAAACATTTTTTCGCCACAGTTGTCGGAAATCCTGCACAAATAACTTCATGTGAGGAAGCTTTGTTGTTCGCTGAGCACCCCCACAGCCTTTCAGAATAATGAAGGGCAGCAAGAATGGTATAGTGGCAGGAAATGGTTCCTCAGTTTGACAATTGGAGCTCCCAACGTGTTCACGATATCTTATCAGGTGACAAAAGCTGGACTTTCCAATAAGAACCGTAGTCAACAGGACAGTCGGCGATCTCAGTCACAATCCCCGAGTGTAGGTAAAGGGATATTGAAGTACAGGCCAGAGTTTGTTCTCAGCTAGAGCCATATTGCAATCATTCCAGGAATAGAAGGGGGGGGGGAAGAAAAAAAACCGTTACGAGTGGCCGAGGTCGTTAAGGTACGGACTCGTGAGCAGGAGGTATGGGATTCGATTCCCAACAGGATCGTACTCCCTGATTGAAGTTTTTTCCAGGTTTTCCTCAGTCCTTATAAATGGCAAATGTCGGGGAGGTGCCCTAAACTTAGGCCTGGAACGCTTCCTTCCTTTAAAAAAACATCCTTGTTCAATTTGTCATTTCATTTCGTGTATCATCTCACTGTTCACCGCCTGTGATTCCTCAGTAGTGCGTTAAACACTACACACTATTCACAGGAACAAGAAACAGTTCACTAATAAGTGAGTTGCGAGGATCACTGCTTCACCATCAATGCCAATGTACACACCATCTTGAAAATAGAAAGTCCTTTGACGCTGTGAACTACCCACCGTCCGGTCCTTATGTACTCCATGTCGTGGAAAAACTGAGGGGCCATCATTTGAGAAGTCGGGAAGAAGCTGATGAGCTCTACGAAAGAACTCTAAAGAAGCAGGAGGTGCCTGCCTCCATCATTGGTTTCGGAGGATGCAACTTTCTACCGAGAGTGGGAGAGACTTGCTTGACAAGAAATAGGCACAGTTGAGTATTATGGGATAAAATTCCAAAAATCTTGTCTTTAGATCTTAGTTGTTATAAGGGACGTTAAATAAAAGAGACGTATCCTGTTTCACATTAGATATTACATTTTGAAAGAACTCAAAAAATACTAAATGTATGGTTCTTATAATAGCATCATATGTACAGTAATATATGCACATTCTTGTGCTTGTAATTTATGTTTTTTGAAGAAACAGTTAAAAAATAAATCATCAAAAAGATGTGCATATTCTTGTGATTTTTATCATTGAATTTGTGTGTGTGTGTGTGTTTTTTTTAACATATTAATTAAGCAAAAAGAATACTACAGTATAGTCCCAATTATGGAAATTCGGTTATCTGACACTTTTTGTTATCCGAGACTAAAATTTTATTTTTCATGAATACGATAGGCGCTGCGACATCTCTGTGTACGGTCTATAGGCACTGAAGAAATCAACTCAACTTCGCTTTATTAAGTTCTTGAAGTTCTTGCAAGACCGACTACATTTACCAGATCCCAATACGGACAAAATGGCTGCCGAAGTTACCTTACTACTACCAATAGCAAATTCCAAACCTTTACGCAAAAAATTTTATAAAATGACATTATTTATGATTAGAAAATATTTCGAGGAATGTTAACAATTTGAAATTGTTTATAAACAATATTTATCATATGTAAACGAAATAAAAAATAATATGTATTATAAACTTTTCCACAGACAAGTACAAATCTTTACAAAATGCACTAATTTTCAAATTACCGGATACCTTTAAACTAATCGTCACAAATGGAACAGCATTATACTTTTCATCGTCTATTTTAATGAAAAGAACTCGTGTTCCTCGGCAATAGTTATATATGGGTGTAGCTGTCTTGTCTTAACTTCACTTCCAAAGAAGTCAACACATAACATCCTGCTCACACCATTCATTCAAAATCTCTTAATCTCGCTTCAAATCCTGCATTATACGTTCTTTCGGATCTTTCCTTTCATTGCTAATCCTCACTGTCACAAATGACAGTAACTTAGAGATAATTACCAAGGAAAATGTCCTGCCTAACCACACATTTTGGTAAGAAATGTTTAATACACATTACACACTACAGTTACATCATTAACTGCAAATTTTGTAAGAGATACGAGCATACTCTTTATCCACTCCCCCTTTAATTACTGGTATTATAAATATGATAATGTGCGGTGCACTACCATAATTAACACTTTCTATGAAACAAGTTCCTGGTGTATTTCACCTAATCAGTATTAAATTAATAAAACACAACAGAAGTAATATGCTACTGTTAATGTACTTCCAACTATAAACCACTGTAATAAACCAGGTGACTGCAACGAACCAAATTAACAGAGCCATGTAATTAATGGCACGGACCACATTTTGCATCATTTTGTCTACAATCGAGAACCAATACCGACTACATTTATCAGACCATTGGGGTCTGGTAAATGTAGTCGGTCTTGGTTCTTGTTAATACTAACGATTGTCAACAACAATGCATCAGTCAAAAAAAATAAATAAAGTTACGGTCAGTTCATAGATATCAGTCGCATAGCAACAGATCGTGATGACTGTCTAAATTTGGAGAGTTCCTGTGTCATTTGATGTTTGCAAAATTAATACATAGTGAGAGATGCGAAATTACATACATTTGAAATTAGAGCAATCATTTTGAAAGGCTCTATATAATGTACAACAAAGCTATGAAAATTAGTAATCATCATTCCGCGATGCACACACACAATTGCTCTAGCACATAGAAAATGAATGTTGATGCTTTCAGATTCAACTTTTGTATTCATCGAAAACAAAAAAAAAAAAAAAAACAAAAACAAAACAAAAAAAAAAAAAAAAAAAAACATGACTACAATTAGAAGTTGGTTTTCTTTATAAAGTGAATTGCAAAGACAAATGAAGCTATGTTTTGCTTGCTCGCCCCCTGTGAGCTCTTGGTCACGTAAACTGATAGACTGAATTTTCCATGGATCAGTATTCCTGATGTCATTGCGATGTGTCTAATAATAAAATGATAATTTAAATGGTCAAGAGGGCGCAAGGAGATGGGCAGAGTAGAATACAATCGAGAGGAATGGTTCAGGCGGTAACGCTTGGCACTCGCATTTGGGAGGTCTTGGGTTCAAATTCCTTGAGGCTGGCCATCCTAACCTTGAGATTCTTCGTAATTTACCGTTACTTCTTAGGCAAATGCTGGGATGGATCTTTACTTTCCACGTATTTTCAACTCTCCTATTTCATAGCATGTCCATTTATTGGTTCTGGTGCAATATCAAAAGAGTCAGGGTGGTTTGGGAGCGGCCCATCCGAAGGGCTCAAACTCTAGAGGGAGGTTCCCCCGACGTTTGGATGTTATTTCTGGATTAAAATTTAGAGATCCTATCTACGTCTGTGCCTTCCTGCCCATGAATCCTGATTGCTCGCTGTCTTTTACCTCTTCCTTTCCTCTCGGAGGTACCCCTAACTGGGGGCGCAGGCGCAAACTGTCAGTCTGAAGTACCGAAAAAACCTTCTCTACTCCTACGTCCCTAACAAGCAATCCGGTCCTAGAGCAGAACACAGCTTTAGATTGTCTTTACAATTCACTTTTTCAGGAACCAAATGTGGCTTTAATAATGATAATTCCAATGCTTTGGACTCGACGGGGAAGTGTATTTCTGCAACACACGGGTAATTAAATATGTCGCTGCGTAGTGGTGCCCGTGGTGTGTGACCACAAGAGCTCGGGTTACTCACCTACGCAGAAGGAGCGGCTGACGCTAGATTAGGCCGCCCTACCAGTGGTGCTAGTTGGTATTGCTACTGCTAGACTGAGAGCGAAAGCGCGGTAATCAGCTTATCAACTTCCAACCCAAAGGAAATCAGGTTTAGAAAACTGGGTGCCTTCCTATGGGGGAAAAAAAAAACACTAAGGGAATGCGCTAGGCATGTACCTTACTGGGACAAGGAGAGACTCTCATTGAACTTTGTCTTTATAATTCAGTTTTTCAGGAACCAATAACCTTAGAATTGATAGTACAGTAGTTATTAACCTATAAAACATTCTTTAAAAACTTTTTATCATATCTTCATTTCTCCCTTAAGAATATTATTACTCTTGCTGCTAAATAAAAATTCAACCCTAAGTTTTTTCTTTATTACTTTTTTAAAACTTATGTTATATTTATTATCTTTAGAAAAAGTATTTTAGCACAAATAGGAGTTCTTGAGTGTCTCATTACCTATGAGTCCTTAGCCAAACCATCCGCACTCGATAACCTTTCCCAAATTTTAATACTGTCTTCAGAGCGTTTAGCGTCGGTCTGTGTAAAATGACCAACCCCTTAGTTTCTGTGTTTTCCCACAGCTTAAAGCTATCCCAGAATATTTGGATTTTAAATTCCTAGTTTTCTATAGCTTTAAGCTGTCTGCGCAGATGGTCAACCTTAGATTCTCTTCGCGGCTGTCACTACATCTTATAAAGTGAACCGCTAGACCATGTGCTGTACTGACGTTTATTAAAACCAGGAGTTCCGGTCTGTATTTTGTCAAAGGGAAGAAGCTACAGGAAAATCCTGGAAACTTCATTGCAGTAATTGAGTTTGTCTAACAGGTACTTTTCCACTGCCTTCTTAGTTGTGCCAGTGCCATGTAAAAACATTACAAGAAGCGGCGTACAGCGGGGCAGTGAACCCAAGCGACAAGGTGCACGAATCTCCTCCTCCTCCTTCCCCGCACGCACTATGCGTGAGCCCCTCCCCAAGGTTCATATGGTTGCTGCCTGGACAGACCCGTTATGACCCAAGTAGAGCATCCATTGGCTGAATACCTGCTGGCAATGCAACTGCCGTGCTACAGAGAAATCTACTTTTCAATCATCTTGAGGCTGTCCTCTTCCAGAATTCGAGAAGTCCATCTCTTTCATCTGATATCTTAATATTGAAAAACGTTTCCTCCCTTATCTACTTATACATATCAAATCGAATTAAGTTCACGTCGATGAAGGTTTACTAAGCATAAATCATGTGCCTTCAATAATAAAATATTAAACATTTTGTTCCCATAACAAACTAATGATTGGACCGTGCTGAGCTCTGTCCACTGATAAGCGTGGAGTATTCCTTTCTCACGCGAATTATCTGCAAGGACATCTTATTTGTTACTACTGGCGATGAGAAATAAATGCAAATGCATATTTCATTTGGAGCTGTATATCTTAATAAAACATAATTATGCATTTCATAATTAATTAAGACGATTGAGGCATATTTGTTCATGCATTTAGTGCATATTTCGAAGTTAAGGGCATATTTATAATTGTTTTGTTTCTAAAACTGTTTTTTTTTTAAAGATTTTTACACATAGGTGAAACACAGAGTAGAGCTTTCGTTACCTACCTAGGAAACTTAAGTAATCCTGTACCAAGCAGTCTTTGTGTTGTCCAAAAGTATTGTGTCTCCAAATGCCAAAAGAAAAATCCAGCAAACTTTCTTTGGTTCAAAAATCTATTAGAACCTTAACCTTAATCTTAATCTTAAGCAACATTGGAAGTGTATATTACAGCTATTAAAAAAAAAGTTTTAGTAAATGTTTGCCGTTCTTGCGCATAGCCGGTTTTTCGCGATCAATGTTGAATTTAATTTCTTCCTTCATTACCCCTTCCTGTGTTATTATATATGCATAGCTCATTCTCAGCTTATGCCTGTTAATTGCAACACATCATATAAAAATTCAGTTTGTCCATTGTACAACGTAGTCAGTTAATCTTACATTCTTCTTCTGTTAAGACGCAGCAAGGAAGCCCCAGGGGTTATGTGCTTTTACGCCCTTATAATTAGAAATTATTGCTAGGGGTTTCTTCACTGTGTCAATCCAGTTGTCCAGGTATTATGTTTTAGCAAAGGTTTTAATTGTAAACGCTTTATTTAACTATTGGTTTGGCTCAAGATGCATTTTATAATGTTTTGTTTTAAAAAGTGCACTGCTGGGGCAAATTGTTAAGTCCCCAAATTTTGGACAATGTTTTAAACTGTTGTTTCTTTCAAAACAAAATGTTTCATTAACTTTTGATATTTGTATTTTGCTTGCCAAAGATTTCGTAGTTTGTGCCAAATCTCTCAAGATTTACAATAAGAACATGTGATTTTAAGTTGTTGTTGTTGTTGTTGTTTTTTTTTGATTGATTTATTTATGGACGCTCTTTAACAGCTCAGGTCATCAGCGTCCCATTCAACTCAGGGCGTGAAATGGCCGACAAATTTTGCTCAGAGGCCTCTCTTTCAGCTCTCTTTCAGGCTTGAGGTTCTTTTTCGTGCCGTAAATGTACGACACGGGACCCACGCCTTTACTTCCTTTCCGAAGGAAGCCATACTTAGGATTTTTACGCCCGGAAAAATCCATCGATCCTGGCCGGGTTCGAACCCGCGATCTTGGGTATACCACCAGGACCGACGATTTTAAGTTTGCTTTTAAATACTTTAGTTGTGTATTATTGCTGCTATATTCTGCTTTTCGCACTTTATTTTTTTAAGTTTAAAATTGTATCGCACATGTTATATACATAATGATATTGTTCATGAAATAACAGTTGGAAGTTATATTGAGTCTTATGGCTGTTTGATATTCTTCTCCCATACCTTTGAGGCTTCTTTCCAAGGCCATATCCTAGGGTTTTATCTCCAGCACCTTCCTAAAGTAAGCGTTTGCCCACTCAATGAAGGGATGTCACTCTGAGATTATCCATACACGTGCACTTTTAACGCTTAATATTTATCGACTTTTATTTTTATTAGATTGAGTTCATGTTCGTTTTTGCATTTATTTTTTCAAGAATATTTGTGCAACTTGACCTACTATAATAGGCTCTTAGGAGGCATTTTCTCGTGATAATTTGCATTTTCTAGGTTAAATACCTCAAAAATGTCTACTTTTAATTTAGAAAATAACATGTTTTTATTTTGTTTACTCTAATAATAATAATAATAATAATAATAATAATAATAATAATAATAATAATGTACTTCTGAGGCCGGATGCAATGCTTTCTTCTTTATAGATTGAACCTACTAAACGATTAAGTAAAACTTCATTCCTTTTTTGGTATGTTAGAATCTTCTAGAACACTTCAAGCCTTTTATTTCCGCAACAGCCGCAAATGAAGTGGCTTATCGAAGACTATTTTAAATTTCCTTATACGTTTTGGCCGAAATTTCTTTAGTACAACTTTTACAATTGGGCTCACAAAATCGTCTTTGGAGGTTATTCCAATGACAGTCATTACTTTCACGGAAAATAGTGCTATCTTGACAGTAGGACGTAAAAGCATCAGCTTTCTCTTACTGACACCATCCTACTCGAAGTAGCGTCATTAACTTTTACGACCGACGCGATTGCAGCAACTTCTTTTCGAAGTTAACTTGCTTATTGTCCTTTTGAAATGCTGCACAGCTGTTTTTAAGACTTCACTCCTGCAGACAGACGGTTTGCCGCAATAGGATGTTGGGCGAGGCATTACCAGGTGACAGATCTTTCCAGGAGCGTATTCAAACACCACCTACCCCCTAGAAAAAAAAAAAAAAAAAATTAAACTCACCTCCAGCTAATACAAAAATTGTTGTATTCAGTTTTTATTTCTTCATGTTTAAAAGATACAACGAATATCTACGTATTATCTTCCCCATATTAATTGCTCTCTAGTACGCTGTTCTCTACAAGCAGTATTTCTGGCATTAGAACAACTATAATTCATTTACAGCATTAATATATCATTTTTAATTTATTAGGTGTAGGCATACGTTCGTATGGGAGGGGTGTATCGAGATGATGGGGAAGTTGCTACGGAGCCTATCGTCAACTCTTCGTGCAAGTATAGTGAAGCTAAATGCTTCGGAAAAGAAGAGGATAGAGACCAGTGAACTGTTACGTCGAGAGAGATGGGGTGAAGGGATTCAATTTCGAAATAAGAAAAAACTGCAATTTTTTAGGTAAGATCACAATAGGAGAATTTGAAATGGAAGAAATCAAGTCAAACATGCCAGAGACGGAATTGTTTTACTGGGGGAGTTTTAATGCAAGAAATGGGAATATGCAAGCAAGAGATTGTGCTATATCGTTGAACAGCTTTGTTGATAAGGGCTATGAAGCCGATATAAGCGAGAACAAGAATAGAACTGCAAATGAAGGAGTGAAACTTATTCAATTTTGTGATTGTTAATGGCTCGATGAGGGAACGTGAGAACGACGAATTGACAAAGCGTTGTGTGGATTTCTCGTTGTGAGATGGGAGGCTCTATATGAAGTGTTAAATGTAAAAGTAACGAACCTAGTGAGCAATAGTGCACATTTTCCGTAAAATCGATGATTATAAAATAGTTAACAATACACAAAAGGAAACAAGTGAAAGTGTGATTGGGTATAAATGGTACAAGAGTTTTCAGAAAATTTTATGAAATGTTGAAAATGGTTTCGTACAAGATCTGAGATAGCAGCATCAATTAAGAAATCTAGGGTAATGTTTGTATATAGTTGGAAATAAATGCTATGGATTGTAAATAAGTAAATGATTTTAGTGATTTATATTCGCGGCATCAGGAGTATATCAGTGTATTCTGGGTGTGCTATTTTAGGGCGTTATCATATCAGATTTTCATGGCCTGGAAGAGAGCCGGAGCTATAACCAAGCCGTGAAGATTTTAATATTGTAATTACCTAGTACTTGAACAAAACATTACATAAGTTAGTAGCGTTTTATTTGTAATCACAACTCTGCGTTGCTACGATATTGTTTACCGTTTGTCATCTGTCATTTGTTATTGTGCTTGTAAATATGCCTTGAATCTTGCAGACTTGAAGAAAGTTTGTGCTATTTATGAGCTAAAAAAAGATAGGCAGTGTGAAGTAAGGGGGAGGGGGGACGAACAGTTTCGACATATTCTTCTTTTTGAATTTAGCAGAGGAGCAAAGGCAGCGAACAGTGGCGGCTCGAAACATTTATGTCATCTACGAGGAGAATACCATGGAGAAACCACAGTAAGAAAATGGTTCTGTCCTTTCAAAGAGGGTCACTTTAAGGTGAGCGATTCGTCATGTTCAGGAAAACCATCTGAACTCTTTAATCCATGATTATCCATGTCATTCAACCCCAGAATTAGCAAATAAATTGTGACCAGTCAACCGTTCGTGCGACACTTGCCTTCCAGGGACAAGGTCCAAAATTCCAATGTACCGCACGCTTTAACTGAACAAAAATCAGCGGCTGGTCATTTATGCATCTTTACTTGTTCATGCACAACATCTACCACTCCTTTCCAAGATTAGCATTGGAACAGAGTCATAAATAATGGAAGAGAATATATTACTGATTAATTTCTATATGATATTCATGTAAATTATTACAGCCAAAAAGCACTGCGACTTATGCATCAATTTGATATATTTGTTGTGATCCAGTAACAGAGAAAATGATAATGGAATCCCATTGATAAAGCAAGAATTAAGTACGAAATGAACACTGAATAAATGCCTTTTGAAAGGTTCGATGACTTTCCATGAAATGACGCGAAAATTCATTAACTGGCATCCATCATTGTTGGCAAACATAAGTTTTGTAACGGTCTGTGACAAAGTTTCGTGCATGCGCGATGCGAAGATGGAAGTTAATCTAAAACGAAACATATGGTTGCATAGAAAACCTGAAACGAAAGTAAGTAGGTACTAAGGATGCTATTCATAGAGTGGGTCCAACTTTTCCCACTTGGCAAGTAAGAAGTCCTTACTCTCATCCAGTTAAGGAACTTCAGATACCTAAAATGTTCTCCAGCTTGATATGCAGAATGTAGCAGCAAGTAAGTGTCATTTCAAAAATTGTTCAAAATATTTTCACATAACCCGTAACTCGTTCCTTTAAGAGTATTTAAGGACAAAAACAAAAATAATAACAATAGAAATTACTGTAATTTTTGCAGTGATTACTGAAAACTGTCCCACAATAGCCAAGGGCTCAATTAACATAAACTTCCCACATATTCTAAGGTGAGACAACAAGAGTTAAATTTAGAGAGGTTCCCTATTTCCTTATCGCTTTATGATGTTTAGACACGCTACTGTAAAACAACTGAATAGCGGTGTTTGTACACAAATGTAGTTTCCTGCGACATTCTCTTGCGCCTAAAGATTTAAGAGGTGTAAGCATAACTATATGCGAGGCAATTGTTAAAGGAAGTAATGAAACAAATACTTTTTATGCAATCCCTAATTCTGGAACTGATGTCAGAAAAGGTAACCTAGCAACTAGTGTTACACGAAGTCACTACTGCCTTCATAACACAGTTTCAAGCAACATACCTGTAAAAAAGGTTAAAATCGTCGCACACCAACATTCAAACACGATAATAATTTTATTAAACAAAAACGAAACGCCAATATTTTCTTTCTCTTTCATACATTTAACTTTCGAATACTCACACTAAACGTCGTAGGCATACAAATCTTCGACTGGAAAAAATAAACACATCTAAGAATATAATTTTTAAATTACTTAACATATTAATATTATATTATATATTTACCAACTCTGAAAAAATAAGCTCACAAGATTTTCCATGTTTCTCTTTTCTCCATGTACAAAACTTGGCATATTCCTTTTCATATACACTTTTCGATTTTTGAGGAATTAACAGAATTAACAGATAGCTGATATCTCAGCTTTCATTATAATTTCTTCTGGAATTATATCCATATTTTCAGTAATATCACCATAGAAACGAGTACTAAGTAACCAAGTAATATAATACATCATATCTACTACGTCAAAACATGACATTTTGCAATTTTTAATACTTTTTAAAAACATTTCAATGCTAAAATTGAAACACGTGTATAATCTTCATTCTGAACCTCGTGAAAATATTCACTCATGTCATAATTAAGAATATTATACATTAATTACATAAATAACTATTATTGAAACGTTGCTCGTTTAAAATTAGAACTCAGGGGTTTTACAAAACATCCATTTCTGCTAGTAGGTTACAATTATGACCCATATGAATATTTATACAAAATACTGATATCAGTACAAAACATAAATATTGAGTAATTGTATAAAACATAGCATACTAGTAATAATGTAACTATAGCTAAATTTTATACATGTTCATTCACACTTACAAACTAGTAATACTAACTTTTGTCTCGATAATACAGCCTTGTACATTTCATATTCAACATTCAATCTAGATCTCACTAATACCACAAGTTATATAACTCTACTGGACAATAATAATAATAATAATAATAATAATAATAATAATAATAATTTACATTGTATGTTAATTATAAGTATTTTAGTCTACGTCTAATATGCTATATTGAGGTTATTTTAGATTACGGGCCGGCTGAGAAGGCAGTCGCCTAGGCATGTAATGCATGTGCAGATAGCAGTTTATAGTTGGTTTGAACGAGACTTTGTCACCTAATAGTTGTGCGTTCCTGTATTACTCAGTGCTTTAATTGCGTGTAAATTGCGTACTATTGTTCTTCGTTAGTTACTGCACTAAACTATTTTATAATCATGAAAAACGGAGTTTTATAAAAACAGATGCTTTTGCAGAGAAGTAGGAAGGCGATCCCGGCAATCGTGTCCAGGTAGAGAAACTGTTCGACAATTTAAGACGTTACAAGAGACAGAATCTCCCAATGACAAGGAACATGTTCTTGCGGAAAAAAGTTAGATGAAACACAGGAATTTCCTACGAGATTTTGGCAATGTATTATCGCTAAGGGGCATCATTTTCGCCAACTCTTATAAACAGGTTACTGCTTATAATAATCAGGTTTAAATGCAATATAAGTCTGTACTTTCAATACAAACATAAATATTAAATAAAAGTAATAACTTCTCGTGCAGCAACTCATATCTCCCTTTTTCCGGTTGCGTCTGTGTAGTTTTCCAAGAAGCAGACGTGCTCAGACAGCCCGTTACTCCAATAACCGGACTGTACATATTAGTTTCTAATAATATAGCTATGTACACCTTATATCTAGTAGTTATAATGTAAGTATTCACGTATATTGCACCGCCAAGGGTGGCCGAGGTCGCTAAGGCGCGGAATCGTGAGCAGGAGGTTTGAGGTTCAATTCCCACAAGGACCGTCCTCCCCGACTGAGGTTTTTTTCAGGTTTTCCTCAATCTTCATACATGGCAAATGTCGGGGAGGTACCCTAAACTTAGGCCTGGGACGTTTCCTTCCTTAAAAAAAATCCCTTTCCCAATATATCATTTCATCTCATGTATCACCGCTTCAGTAGTAAAAACGGGCGTTAAACACTATGAAAAAAACGTATATTGCAAATTATACTATCTACTACACACTGATATAGTAATTTATAATGTTTAATGTTTAAAATGTGTAATAAACAACAAAGTATTAACGTGTGTGTTTAAATGACATTTTTAAATTGCTAAAATGTTTCATAATAATTCTATCGGGATCTATTGACCATGATCTACACTTTGTTTTAAGATGTCCCTCTGCCCTTAATGTTTGAGCGCATGTAAATCAGATGTTTTACGTTTGGGTCTTCTGAAGACAAGGGCTGCTGAATGTATGGAAACATAATTTTGTTATACCATGCTCAACGACTGTTTGCTGTGAATGTAATCTTCTGTCGAACTGATAGGGAAAAGATCCTGCTTAAAGCTCCTCTGGTTGCACTGATACAATTTGCCTACCAATTTAGTAATCCGCTTTCTTTAATATCTGTCATTTGTATAACTATACTTAAATATTTTGTAATGATTCTATAATCATAGTGAATCACCTAGAACTACTACAGCGAATATTTCTGAAAGCACATGGGCAATAAACGCGATGTTTTCACAGAAAGGAGGTACAGTCAGAGGCTCACAAACGTAGTCCAAACAGAGATTCCAGCAATTATTTGACAGTATTTCTAGCACTATGTTTACTTTAATGACACAGTGGTTTTCACTCTAAGAAAATAAAGTTAAAAGAATAAAATGATGATGGTATTTTTGCATGATTCCAGTGCAAATAGTTAATGAACTCATCATTTAAATCTTTGAAACAAAGCGTTGTCTGCTGTATTTGACAGTCACTGCTAGAGAATGTACCGTATTTTCTACCTACCTTGGTCTATGTTTAGTTTATATTCAAGTTTTGTTTAAAATGATGACCATTAGCTACAACCTAAGCTTTCAGTCTTTCACTCAAAGAGCGTCGCACATGATATCTGATTTCTGACTGCTCCAATACGGCATGTCACTTCTTCTGATGTAGTCGACATGTTCTTGTAGACAACAGCTTTTAGCTTTCTCACAAAAAAAAAAAAAAAAATCTATGATATGAATTCTGGGAAACGGGTCGGTCAGCCTACAGAGCCTCTTTGCCCAGTCCAGCATCTTGAAACATTTGGCCAAGACAAGTTGTACTATATCGCACTATGAGCTGGGCACCAATCATGCCAATATCACGTCTGCACATGCTTGATTATCTATGAAACTTTTTCTGTTAGATAATAGATTATTATTCCGCAACACGTTCACACTTCTTGAACATTCACATTCCATTTGGCGAAGATTGTTTACTGACCAAAGTGCATATTTCTAACGTTGACTTAGCCATGATGAAAACCTTTCATTTATAACATAAAACTTGTAACTTTCGTCTCACTTTTCCGCAACGTTTCTCTCTGATTGCATTTTATTGGATTTAAATTTGCATACTTAATAATGAATGATATTGTGAATCTTCTCTGAAAATAATTAACCAAATTATGCATCCTCTCAAGAAACAGCATGATCTTGCTGCATAGCACTCTGAATTTCTTAGATGGTGTAGATTCCTTACGTTTCTATTCTTCGCATTATATTTTTGGTTTCAGGATCATAACTATGAACCCAGGATTCATTCATAGTCAACCATTTCTTCTTTGCCTGCCCTAAAATGTCTTAGACAACTGTTGACTCTCAACCGCTTTCTCTTAGATCTTGTTACATTAATCATGCACTTTATGTTGTGACTGTTTTATAAGGACAATCGTCACCATATAAGTAAGATGTTCTACCATATACACTAAGCTTTTATTACATCATAAAAACAACTCCAAAATTACTACGTGTCATAATGAACTTTAGGAGAAGTTCCCTTTATTTGTACATATTGAATCTCAGCACATAGCCCGACACGCTCCATTTTCCTAGTGAGTCAGCACTTATCATTTCAACACCTTCTATGACGTAATGCAACAAGTTTCAAACATTCTTGTGCTGTTAAATAATCGACTAGAAATGTATCAGAAGCAGAGCACAGGGACCAATCAAAGGAAATATAGGTAGGCTGTAAATAAAGTAGTAGCAGATTATGAGAGGTTACTTGTGAGCTGGTGAGCTTAAAGGTCAGGACGATAGTTCTGACCAGTGTCGAGGTGTGTGCAGTGTCGAAAGCAGTCGATAAAGCGAGCGGTTATGATGCTGTGCGTGGCTGAATTGTCCAGTGTTGTGTAGCATGCAAACAAAACTGGAACAGCGTTTTTTCGTAAAAATCCAAGCGACCTGTGGGAGGGGGGGGGGAAGCACTTCAGTGCCATGTTGCAGAAAGCATGTGGCAGCGATGCGCAAACGTATCGAACGGTTGTATGGTGTGTAAAGGCGTTATGTACAGGCCGGAAAGAGGCAGCAGATTAGGTCTACCAACGTTTCCTCCAGTTTCACCTACGACTATGCCTCTCGTCATGTGGCAGGCACGGTGACCATTTGCTGGCCAGGTGGCATTGGGAGGTCTTGGAAAAGTCACCACACTCTCTCGACTTGAGCTCGTGTAGTTTCGAACTCTTTCCTCCGTTGAAAGATCCCCTCCGAGGTACCAGCTTTCCGATATTCTGTTCTTGCCAGACCATCGCCGTCATCAACAATAACTACTGAACTGTCCAAGGCCTACATTGTGAATATTTGTTAGAACTATTTCACGAATAAAATAAGAATTTAAATATAATTCCTCTAAGCTTGGCTTACAAAATTGTAATAATTGTATATTTGTACTTAACCTTTTCAAGCAATCTTACGACAGAAGAATGGCGATTGTCAGTAATGCCAATAGAGAAGAGCAAAATACGGGTTTAGGACTATTTCATGAATAGAATAAGAATAAAAATGATATATATTTCAAATTCGAGCAAAGCATATTAACACTTGTTATTCTTATGGATATCTATTCTATTCAGAAAATGCGGGACTGAAATGAACGAAAGTCGACTATTACAATCGCTACCGTTCCATTTTCTGATACCAACTGAGAAAACAAAAGATAACATACAGTGTCTCTATTTTTCTTTGTATTTTGTGGTTTGAAACTCCTAATGATAAGATCAATTTGCACATTTGACGCATCACCTAAACGCTTTGAAACCATTTTGCATTATGATTGTCGTTTGTCCATGCTTTTGTTACTATCAATAGCTCCCCACCGCCTCTAGTAAAAGTAGTCAATGATGCGTGTTCAGGAAGTATACGATTATAATGGAGGTGTAGAGTTGGCTACACTGACCACAAGACAAATGCACGTCGCGTGATAAAACAGATTTGATATTTTTTTTCCACATTTTATCTCCGTAATCCGGCTGTTATTGGTCAAAATTAGATATTATGCTTCGTTTATTGGTCAATTTTAAGATGGCGACATATGAGTGAAATAGTCACTGTAATTTAAATAACGTATTTGTAATAACTATGTTCCCACTAATTTATTTATAGTCCAGGCAACTAATTTATAAATAGCAAAATATATGTCAATATCTGATTATTAACTTACCTATACTCTTAAGAAACACATTCCTCCACTACTTAATGTAAAAGTAATTGCGGTAATTCTGAATTTCGTCAGCAATACTGACTCTCCTCTACAACAACCAAAGCATCTTGTAATGTGATGCGTGATAACGCAAACTCCTTATATGGATACACAACTGCGAATATTTCATCAATCATTGGACTGCTGAAAAGCATTCCAATTGAGACCGTCAAGAGGCGGAAGAGCGATTGCGTTGTGGTTTGAATAAATGTCCCTAACTTTTGGTATTAGTTGATTTTGTTTATTTATGACACTGTTTAACATCTCAGGTCATCAACGTCCCATTCAAATAAGGACGTGAAACGGCCGACAAATTTTGCTCAGAGGCCTTTTCTTTCAGGCTTGAGGTTCTTTATCGCACCGGAAATGTACGACACGGGACTCGTGGCTTTATTTCCCTTCAGAAGGAAGCCATACTTAGGATTTTTAGACCCGAAAAAAATTCATTGGTCCTGGCCGGGATCGAACCCACGATCTTGGTTTAGGAGGCAATTATGGTTACCACTACACCATTAGGACCGAATTTTTAAAAATATGTGTGCAATGATTTATGTTTTAACAAAATGTTTTACTTTTATAATAATTATTAAATATGTACTATTGCCGTTCACATTTTATAACAATATAATTTTTTTTTAATATTTGGTAATATTGCAGTTTTACCACAATAACCAAAGTGAATTCTAAATTCATGGTGTTAATTACGTATAGATATAATATTTATTAATTTTATTATGAATCTTCCTAGATTAGAATTTTACACGTCCTTATAGATTGTTCTTCTCTGTTTATATTATTGTATGTTCGTTTCCGCTTACCACTTTTTTTTGGGGGGGGGGTTAACCCTGCTTTTGTTTTGTGCAAGTTTCTTCTTTTACCATCATGCGCTACGGTGTCGAATGACTTGCCGTTTTAACGCATGCGTGCCTTACAATAAAAAAGAACTCGGTAATTGCATTTGAATAAGTACGCATTAATTCACTTGCAGCGAACCTTGCGTGTTAGTTGCAAGGATTAAAGAACGAACGGTTAGCGTTAAGCAAGGTAATTATTGTCACTTGTAGATTCTATGTCCTCATTAAAACTGCAACAATATTCGCTGCACGCTTCTGTCCAAACCGGGGCAATTAGCAGAATCACGAAGCTTGCAGTAGATTTGTCTCCGCGTGAGTCGCTGATCCTACAACAGATAAACCTTTGATTAACGATGTGCAGTTATGCCTTTGCTCTCCTAAGATTCTAATGCAGAGATTAATTTCTGAGAGGCATCCTGCTTAAAACTCATAAATTATGATAAAGTCTTATTTTATAAACAGGGTAGCCATAGCTGCCTATAGCAGTATAATGTTAAAACAACTATTATAATTACAAAGAAAATCTGAATAGATTACAAAAATGTTAAACATTAAGTGTGAGCACTTTTACCCCTTAGATACCTGAATTCAATTGCACATCAATCTGCTTTTTATACGTTGATGTCCAATCCTTAATCATATTGCAGCTCTTACAAACTGTCTATCACTTTAGGGACAAAATCTTACAAAATATCTTAAAATTTGGATCTCATAGCCGAGCAGAATCAGTACTTTATAAATTGAAACAAAAGTATAGTGTTTAGCTTCCGTAGATAATGTGACACTAAGGCAGTGGGCACTGTGATACAGGTGGTAAATAGGAAAAGTGGTTTTGGGAAGGAAGCGTTCCGGGCTCAAGTTTTGCCATTGATGAGAAGTGGAGAAAACCTCAATTTACGAAAGTTAGATGCTCCTTAATAAAGTATAAAAGAAACATTTACACTTAACAAAAAAAAAAAAAAATGATCGCACATAGTTGGATTCATTCAATTCGTTTCCTTCATACCCTCCCCTGTAATCAGCCTCTTCAGAACGAACTGTCTCACTTTCATAAAAAATTTACCTTTTTCTCAACTCCACTTTCATACCTGCCACAGAGCTTGGCATGTCCATCTCGCTGTGTTCAACCCAGGAAAGGGTCATGGTAGATACTTTTCCCACTATTCTTGCATACCTTTACATTCAATTAGTATTTGTATCCATGGTTCTTTCGTCACAGAATAGGCAAATTTTCAAGTAATTTTCATCGGTTGTCTTAATCATTCACTATGCCCCTAGATTGAGTTAGTGAGTTTGGCCTCTGGTTTTAATGTAATGTTCTGTCCTTCTTTAAATTATACTTTCAGCTAAATCATCTCCTTGTAATGCGCAATTGTCTGATGCCTGTCCATATCCCTAAAGCAATTCTTAGCCTTCCTCCATGCACTCTTTCTATTCGCCTGGCCCGACTCCGTAATTCAATCGATGTTGAGACAAAGGAACTCTACGTTAGTATGCGAATTTGGCAATAAGGTCATACCCTTACACGGAAAAGGTGTAAATTTCAGAGCAACTCAGTGCTGCTGACTGCAGTCCCGAGAGACAGCGAAGAGAGCTGAAGGTAGTGGCTTCCACAGACATAGCTAGATAATAAGGATTTCAAGCGCAACGCGTGATAGCTCAGACGGTTGGACGTCATACTATAGTTGTGAAGATGGTGGTTTCGAATCCTCACGCCCAGTTTTTTTCCCTCCCAGAGTTAAAGGAGATTTGTTTCAATTACAATGATTTACCCGATAACATATAGGCACAGATTGCGCTATAATTAGATGTTTACGAATTCTTTTTCTGCTGCAATCAAAGGAGATTTGCCACAATTACGGTGATTTATCCGCCCTTGTCAATTTATATTTATGAAAAAGAGGCGAACATACGCCGTCAGGCCGTAGCGAGCCGCAGCAAACCACTGGGCCCACCGGTTTCTAGGATTTAGTTAGGAATAATGTGTTTTTGTATATATATATATATATATATATATATGAATTAATTACAATTCCATTAAGAGCAGATTTGCCACCGTTACAATATTTCACCCGCCTAATAATCCTCATATAATTTATATTTAAAAATTACGGACAACACGTAGGTTACATTATGTTTAACAAAAGAATACACGCAACATTTACACTGTTACAAGAGGCCACGCAAAAAGTATAGTTCAGCTCTTTCGGCTGTCACTTGGGAAATGCAGCCAGCAGTAGTTGCTCCGAGATTATTTATTCTGCGTATAACGTCAAGTGTAAGGTACACACCCCTCGCTGATATATATTACCCAAACATTCAGGAGACACTGGTACCCTGTCTCGCAATGACCTTGCTCATCAGGCGTAGTTTCGAATCCGGTAGTTTCTTAGATGAAATAAGATAATGTATGAAATGTAAGAGAAGAAGAGAGAAACCGGGGAAATGTAAGAAGCCAGAGGAAAATTTGTCATCAATGCCACTACCTGACAAGGGGTCTAACCAGGTCGAAGTCATAAAATTATAAATTTTTATTATATATCTCTACTGATTCCTTTGTTTTTAAATCGTTTATAAATATAAAGTACTATTATAAGTTGTGCTCACCAGCTTCTGCAACGTTGAGTACATATCGTTTCCTCTTCGCAGTGTCTAAGATGTAATTGATGAGAATGAACTGACAAGATAATGAAGACTTGTTTATTGTACCACGTGTTTTATAATGAAGCAAGTTTAGGCATTTAAAAATAAGAATGAAGGAACTAACTTCTTTACACTATAGCTTATTTATAAAACAAATTACAGTACTATTTATTATTTTATCTCGCGGAATGTAAGCAAGTGCTGGCAACACAGCCTTATCTCATTCAAAAATATCTCGCAACACTGTTTCTGACAAGCTGCTCACACATACATACGTGCTTGACTTTATGTGACAGGGTGATCGATAGGATATATGTTCCAACTTGAGGACAGTTTCACACGACTCTTCATCATCGTTCGGAGATGAGTGTCGCATCATACACCTTCGATGTTTAGGCATAACGGTGCTGACACGTTAGCTGTAACGGTAGTGATTCGCTTCACGTCGGTCGTAAATCCGTGCTATTCATGCAGCTATTACTTGCCTGAAGCTCTTTGTCATTGTATTAATATCCTTAAAGATGACTCGTTACGAATGTATTTGAGGTAAATACAGATAACCAAAGAAATATCTAGCAAAAACGTAGGCTGAAGAACTTTTTCTTTGAAAGTTGAATAATTAAAACATTTCATAATACTCATATATTCCTATCTCCTCCAAAACTTGTACGTTATCCTGTACACCTATGAGATCTTTCCAGTAAAGACGGAAAGTTGCTTTACTGATTACTGTTTTATTCTATTTCGTTGGCAATTTGATATTTTTCAAAGTAGTTCTCACTTACTTCAATGCATTATTGTAGCATTTCTGTCAGTTATCAAACATGTGGCGTAAACCATTCTTTGTGATGTCTTTCAAAATCGCCTCAGATCTCTTTTAAAACTAATTTGGAGTTCTAAAACGTATCAAATTTGGGGAGATAGGAAAAGAGTGTCATGGGACAGGAAAAAGTTTTTGAGGCTAGTTCAGGGCTGTACAAGAGGTGTAGTAAATAGATTATTTCAAAATTTCTAATAAAGTATTTGTCAAGTAAGGTCTCGTCAGTCGTGACTTTTCGTATAAAGTAGACTGAGGCATTGGACATCAAAATTAATGGAAAATGTATTATAGATAAATTAGATAATACCTCTGTAATGCTTTAATAAAATGCTTTAATGTAAAATTATATAAGAATAATTAAATTAAATTACATTCAATATTATAACAAAGATTAATGAATGCTCCGTTACTCATTCATAACTGTAGGCATATACACCAGTCACTGAAATGAATTCCTAACGTTTCACTTGCTCTATGCTAAATATCGCACTGTTGCACCGCAGCTACAAATAAATATTGTAAAGAGTTGTCATCTTATCATACAGTTCTGCGCAAACTAAAATATGATTGAGGGAGAATATAAGAATGAGTTTAAAAATAAGTAATGGTAATTGACATTTACTGTCAAAATAAAATTATTACATTATTCCATATTATCACAAAATCGCAAAATTCTATAGAGAGGAGATCAAAAAATGTATGCATATTTTAATAGCGATTATCTATAAATAATGTTTAAATTCAATTTGAATTTTGCATCAATAATCAGTATGTTGTCTCTAAAGATGCAATAGATGTTGATACAACTACCACGTGGCCATGATGAGAATCAGCCAAACGAAACGAAAATAGCACAGACCATCTTGACACTATAGGCAATGCTCGAGCAGTAGTTTGGCGAAATCAGAAGAGTCTGAATGCCAATGGTGAACATTTTGAGCACCTAATGCCATTGCAGAAGTCAAATATTACTTAGAACTCTCCTTTCATGTCTTCATATATTTGATAATAAAGCTTTAAAAAAGATAATTATCATGTTGAAATGTGTATACTTCAGGTTCTACAAAAATCCATGAAGAGAGCACGCATAATCATATAGGCCGAGACCAACGCTAGCCTACAGTAACGAAAGATCCTTTACGAAAGTGACGTGAAAAATCACTACTACTTCTCTTGCGCAAGGCAGTGTCTTCGACAGTATTATTGGTGATCGATACGTCATAGAGAGTGCACTAATTCAAATAAGTAAATATTTCAATTTATCAATAAAAATAAACACATGCCTAACACTATACTGATTAGATTAGACTCCGCATTGCAGCCTTAACGAACTTTCATAAGACAACCCAAGATTAATATGTGAAAAGAACAAACCTTGTAATTCAATGTATGAAACTAGCCGTGTGTAGAACATTTAAAAATGAACCGGACTTGAAAAATTTGGGTCACGGCCGAGTTTTACAGCTTTCTGAACTAACGCTCAATTGAGCTATCGGGTCCTTCTCCAAGCACGGAACCGTGAACCTCTCTCATCTGATTCTGTATAACCCGAAGGCCTCTCTAAGGTTTCTCTACTGTGAGAGAGTAATTCCTTAAGAGGCGACTCGCATTGCTACCTAGGTTTCTATCTAGTTTAATTACCATTTTACTTCATTTCCGATTTATACCCTACATACACCTAATGTTAAAGCAATTTCCGTATATAAATGAACCAGTATATTGTTGGTGGTTAACTACAGAGCCTTCATTTGAACGCGTGACCGGCTTAAAGGGGGTTTGCCTGTCCTGTTTCTAACCGGTTCTGTTTCCCCTCCACTTTTCCGCCTCTTCGTATACTGACGCGAAGTCTTTGTGCTGTGCAGGAGTTGGAAGGTTGTGAGACCACGTATTTCAGTGTTATAGTGTATTAGTGCTGTTATAATGCCAAACCGAATACTTTAGCACACAGAATCTTCATGTATGATTCCTATATAACAACAAACTCATGTAGAGAAGTGAGACGGTGATTTATAGTTGTGCTTGTTCGTGCGCTTGTTCGTGCGCTTCATAGGGAAACGGTTCGTAATCTTGTGAATAGGTTTAGAGAAACGAAATCCACTCTTTATAAGAAACCGAAAGTAAAACTCCGTGATCTTACAGATGAAAAGCTCGATGATATCGGAGAAAAGTTAGAACTGAGTCCAAAGAAAGCTCTGAGAAAGCTTGCACAGGAATCAGTAATTTTGCAAACATCGGCTTGAAATGCCATTAAGCTTTTAAAATTACAGTTATCTTAAATATAAGATAACTGTAGTCCAGGAATTACAACCATGGGATAATGTGAATAGAGTCGATTTCTGCAATTAGGTATTAGATATAGTTAATGTTTGCTCTATTGACCCAGCTTTAATTTTTTTTTTCGGACGAAGCATGGTTTTATTTACATGACCATGTAGCGAAACAAAATAATAAATACTGGAGTATAAAAAAATCCTTATCTTGTACACGAAATGCCTTTGTATGACCAAAAAAATTAGTGTAAAAATCTATGCGCTTGAATTTAAGGGGCTATGAATATCCGATTCCGCCGGCAAACAGCGTGCTTCCCAGTGCCAAGTAAAACCCCGTTAAGCCGGTCACGCGTCCAAACGAGGGCTATGTAGAAACCTGGGTTACATTTAAGTACTCGCATTTAAGGAATTCTCTCATAGTAGAGAAACCTTAGGAAGGTTTCCGGAGCATATAGAATCAAATGAGAGAGGTTCATAGTTCTATGGTTCCAGGAGGACACGGTAACTCAGTTGGTTAGAGCGTCAAACAGAAGGCTGAAGATCCGTATTTCGAATTCCGGCAGTGACCCGAATTTTTCATCTTATAATTCAGATGCGGAATTATAAGTGATTAAGAAATAGTTTATGTGAGTGTGAATCAGTACATACATAACTAACACATTTCTGGACAGCTTATAACGGATTTCTTCTATTATTTACTGCTGGATAAACAAATAAGATTGTTCTTTCACTTAGGTAAGAACCATAATACATTTATGTTATGTATTGCCGAATACATAAGTGTTTGTTGTGCAATAGATTGGAGGAAGTGTATCTCAGTCGAGGTCTCACACCTTGGTTTTCTTCATTATGGGTATGAATTCTGCAGATAGAATCATACTCTAAACGAGCTATGCACATAAAAAGAAAAGGATAATTTATATGCCTCCAACAGTTCAGTTAAATCTGTGAAACCGGGGCGGACCAATAGAATTAAATAGTGCAGTTGATGTTGACACATTTGTTCCGCACTCCGACTTGAAATGTCCCCGTACTTTTTCTTGCTATGGTTAGCATGAAGGTAGATAATAAAAGGATCTCATTAAGAAGTTAATGAGATTTGACATGTAGCGCCTGAAGAAACACGTGAAACATTTGAACTTGAGCAACTCACAAAATGAAGCCAATTCTCATGTTTTCATAGAAGTTCATAACACAATGGGCTGTATAAACGAGCTTTCTTTTACGATTTATAACAGAAAACTCACACATTAGGAACATTTCAGAGGGCTTTCCTCTACAATTTTGTCATAATGCTCTAATAAAAAAAAATATGCTACTTCCAGAAAATAATACTGTAATATGTATAGTTACTGTCCCCATATTTCGGTTTTGGTTCCTTTCTTTTCTCATATTTTAAATTTTAAAAAGGTAAGGGGTGATTTCAAAATAGTACAGTAAATATCTCAAATGTAAACGTGCTGTTGTACAGGAAGTTTAAATGAGGGAGTTGGGGCAATAATTAAGTATAGCATTATCATAGAATGTAAGTATAGGCCTATAAAGTACTTAAGTGTGTAAATTAAATTGTAACAGATATATTAAAAATAAATAACGTATACAACAGCGAACGGCTCAAAATTTATGCATAATTATGTCCAAATTCTGACACTCGAAGTAAACCCAGCTTTGGATTTAACAGCAGATAGAAGTGGCTTCTGGATATAAGCATTGTTCATTTGGGTTTCGCCTACTAAGTTTTTCGCAGCCAACGGCGCCGCGGACTAGATTAGATTGTTGGGGACGGAAAACATTTCCGTTCTTCAGCCTTGCTCAAGGGTTGGCAGTTTGTGTCTATGCCCCCAAAGAGGGCACCTCTGGGAGAAAGGTGCGAGGTAAAAGGACAGCGGGTGACCAGGATTCAAGGATAGTGAGGCACAAGGAGCTCCTCAGAAGAGCCGCTTCCATACGAACGTAGGGACAGAAACCTTTCCAAAGTCCAAGTCACCGTCACAACCACACACAGCACCAGCCCATCTCTCCTGGCACTTACAAAGAGGGCTAACGGTACTAAAGATGAATTAAAACTCTATAGATGAACTGGAACGTAAGACATCTCCATAAATACAATATGGAGCTTAAGGGGCTCATTTACTTATGGATTTTAACTATTGTTTAACATTTGTTGGAAGAGTTTTGCAATCCCAGATGAAGGAAGAAATAAATTGAGTGACTATTCTTTAAAAAAAACCATAAGGCTGCAGATTTTCTAGAGATACAGTTTATAATGTATATGCTAAGTTCATTACTCAACAGTTAAGGCTATATATCTATTCTCGGAAGAACATGGAAGGTTTTTTAAGAGCTGCGCCTACATATTGTTGACCAACTAATTCAGAAGAAAGGCGAGTATTATATTTGCTTATGAAAAGCCATTTTATCTGTTATTAAAAATAAATTATACTAGATTACCTATGGAAAAGACTTTCCAGAACACTTGGAAAGTTTAGTATAAAAATCTAGGTTTATAGTACAAAACGAATATACTTAATTACTTATAAGGAAATTATTTATAATAATAAAATGATAAAAATAAATAAAGGGGTTAAACATCCGACACTGCCACGCTTTATAAAATGCAATCGGTTTGTTCCCCCCCCCCCCCACAGTGTTTTGCCCAAAGGGAACGCGTTGCTCGTTAGCCAGTTCTTGGTGGTTAGTGGAAAGGTAAAAGAATAAAACAAACTAACAATACAGTATACAAACAAATTTAACAGGATCATTACTTATCACATTATCGAATGAGACGTTGTAACTTCCCGCCTTCATTTATTGACATCTCTTTAGAAAATTATGCATCACGCTGTAGTTCATTTTGAGAAACCCGGACAATTTCCTGACGAATATTATCTTTGAATTCTTGTATTGTGTGCGGTCTCATCTTCTATGTGGCATTTTTTAATTTACACCAGAGATAATAATCGCAGGCTGTTAAATCGGGAAACCGAGGGGGACACAAATCCCTGATAATGGCTGTCTTGGAAACACATTGTGAACTGCTTTCAAGGAATTATTCGCAGTGTGAGCAGTGGCATAGTTCTGTTGAAAAAATGCATGATCACAATCCCTGCTGATAATTGTCTGCAAAAGGGGTTTACTATGATATGCACATAAGTAACAGAATCAGCTGTAAGCTGTATATATATATATATATATATATATATATATATATATATACTATTAATAGAGTAATAAAAACTTCTAAAAAGCATAAAAACTCATAAAAAAACACTCAGAGTGCAATATAAAAAGGTTCACATAAAATTTCACACTAAAAACCGTAAAATTGAACACTAAAATCACACTATATTTCGAGCTTGGCTCTTGGTCACGTGATGAAAATGAACTCACTTCATTTTCATCACGTGACCAAGAGCCAAGTTCAAAATATAGTGTGATTTTAGTGTTCAATTTTACGGTTTTTAGTGTGAAATTTTATGTGAACATTTTTATATTGCACTCTGAGTGTTTTTATGAGTATATATATATATATATATATATATATCCTATGATTCTTTCACCATTGATTGAATTGTTTTATTTATGGACGCTCTTTAACATATCAGGTCATCAGCGTCCCATTCAATTCAGGACGTGAAACGCCGGAAATTTTTGCTCAGAGGCCTCTTCTTTCAGGCTTGAGGTTCTTTTTCGTGCCGTAAATCTACGACACGGAACCACGAAGGAAGCCATACTTAAGACTTTTTATTTGGAGAGTAAATAAATAAATAAATAATAAACATTGTGAATTTTCATATAGAATGACGCAATACTATTAAAGATCATGTCTATTGTCCGTGTAACCTATCGAACAGATGACCTTCATTGAGTTTTCATGTATCATTTACTTCTTTTATTAATATTTTATGTCATCATAAAATGGCAAAAGAGTAGATTAAACTATTTTATAATAAATTCTAATGATCTTACAACAGTAATATTTATGATGATCAGCAAATAGCTGTCCATATATATCGGTTGTTTCACGGATGATGGAGAAGGACAAATGGATCTATTTGAGATGGGAAACGCCTCAGTTGCAAATCATAAACTAAAGGATTTTTTTAAGATTGTAGGAGGTGTAACAATACTATAAGGATAAACAACAAGGAAAATATGTTGGCGACATCGTGGGGTTGTATAAGAACCTCCATTAATACAATTGAATTTTAAACATTAATGGAACATATTCCACTTGTTTGTCAAGACATGTAAATTCAGCATGATGATCAACAGTTCACTTTTCACAGGTGCTTGTGAGCAAAGTTCCCTGAAATGTAGATAGAAAAAGGAAATCCTGTTTCGTGTCTCGCTTGTTCACCTCACTTTTTTCTTGTGGAGCAATGTGAAATGTCTTGCCTATGAGACTCCTGTAGAGAGTGAATCTGATAGCAAGGCTTGTGACATAGTTAGAATGACTTCAGGGTTGTTCGACTGGATAAGACAAAACTTACTGCAAAGTCGTCATGCCTGCATCGAACATTTTGAACAATTATTGTGAAAGCAGTGCAGGTATCATAAAACGATTACATATACAAAAATTCGTAAGTTTTTTAATCCCACTGTCATATGTATTCCAAAACATATTTGGCTTATAACTAGTGAATGAGGCATTTACTGGACGGGGGTTCCATGTAGGAAATTGATAAATTTACCATTCTTAATCATTCCTGAAAGTTTTTGTCAACATTATGGAAATACCCAATATACTAAATTGGTAAAATATAGTATAATTTCTAAGGTTGAAACTAAAGTTATAGAATTGGAGGCATAGCACTATTAGAACAAAAAGCAATCTAATAAACAACAAAATATTGGAAATAGTGGCAGAGCTGGTTCAAGGACATCATATGACTTTTAGAAAATCACAAAATTTAAACATTAATGTCCATTGATTTAAATCTATTACTGGAAGCATCCAACAAAATAAAAAAGAATCATTGTTGAAATTATATAAAGTGATAGCCGTCCGGTACTTTTATACGGTTGTTAATTTTGGACAGCAAAAAAATAAAATAAAATAAGAAACTGGACTTCAGAAATTGGATTCCTCTGTTTTACTAGGGGGCATGCCATAAGATCACGTAAGAAATAGCAAAATAAGACCAGCACCTATCTGAGATAATAAAACGATTTAGATTTAAATGGAAAAATCATTTTAAACGTACACCAAATTTAAGAATTACCAAAACTGCAATTTCTGGAAGACGAATTTAGGAACTTGGAAACGTTGGAAAAAGATAAGATACTTAAAGCGAGAACAGGCAGACTGTTCCATTCCATGAAGATGATTTTTTTTTTTTTTTGAGTAGTGTTTAACGCCCGTTTTTACTACTGAGGCACCACAGGCGGTGGACACTGGTGATACATGAGATGAAATGATAAATTGGGAAAGGATTTTTTTTTTTTAAGGAAGGAAGCGTTCCAGGCCTAAGTTTAGGTACCTCCCCGGCATTTGCCAGTTATGAAGACTGAGGAAAACCTGGAAAAAACCCCAGTCAGGGAGGACGGTCCTGGCGGGATTCGAACCGCAGACCTCCCGCTCACGAGTCCGTGCCTTAACGACCTCGGCTACCCGTGGCGGTCCATGAAGATGATGACTTGTTTTTTACGATAACAATTATCAGGTGGTGTGTGGTAGGCAAATATCCAAACCAGAATTTGTCTTCGCGACTAAGAAAAACCACAAAACAAAAGTCCGATTGGCTCAGCGTAGACCCCGGAACCTCCTAAGGCCTCAGGCATTGCCCCTGAGTCAGATCATTTGATAATTTTTACTGTTATAGAATTCTGTTTCATATTTCAGAGGAGTTATACTTAAAGACATTTAATTGTTCTAATTTGAGAATATATGTCACTGCAATTAAACGTTCTGGCAATTAACTTTGCGTTACACCGGAGAATGTCCTTCTTTGTGCGGGGTGATGGGCCGTGCAAGTTCTCTCAGGAAAATCACAGAGTTTTGAGTACCTGAGAATGTTACCTTTCTCTGTAAAGGTACATGTTAAAGGGCCATATCATGGATGACTCCTTGAGAATTTTGGGTAACACACGCAATAATTATTTCCGGATCTTAATTAAAGTCCATCGTGTGAACATGAATTTTTGGAAGGAATATATAAAAGGAGCCAGGTCATCGGCCCGACGTGTACTCATTCTGCTTATAACAGCTTCATTATAAATTGTTTACTGATATTTTAATTATAATCCTTTTATGGCTTTGATTAAGCAAGCATTTTTAAAGTAACGTTTATTTAAATTAAAATTAAATTAATATGTTTTAGAAAACGCTTGGAGTCGTCAACCCTTATATTTTGAAAGATTTTTCAATAAAAACAGTACGTTTTCAGGATCGTTGTTCCGGAAAAAAATGTTCGCCATAGATTATATTTTGAAATTATTCCTATTCTTTTTGTCGTATTAATATATAAAGGACATGTTTGGCTGTATCTCTATACAAAATTTTACATAAGCATGTGTTACTATAGTAACGAAAATTATTTGTTCATCATTTTATCAATAGATGTGTTGCTATTGAAATCAATATAAAATATAAATATTAAATGATGTTTTCATTGAAAATGAGAGAACTGAGATTCTGGTGATATAATGGTGAAAAAAAATATATAAAGGAAGTATAGAAATAAATTGAACAGTAAGTGAAAATAAACTAAAGTTTTTGTGTTGCGTTTTATCTATTGCCGAATTATAAATGGAAAACATTTCGAATATCTAATTAACCATGAACTTCGTGTTTAAACTCACATAAATTAGTTTATTTATTTAAATAATTGTATTATTTATAAACGAGATGATAAAATTTTCTGTACAGAATTCTTAAATGGCGAATGTTGAAGTAAAATAAGTTTATTTGCAACAAAATTATATGTCTCGCTTAGAACTTGAAATAGAAATGTCAAATGCGTATAAAGGAATACTGTGTTCTACGGTTACACATTTAAAGATGTTTGTTTCTTTCAAGTGAAATTATAAAAAAATATATGATATTATTTAAAATGACCACCTGGTCTAGGGGTTAGCGTTGCTGACTGCTGCTGGAAGGCCCGGGTTCGATTCCTTGGAATTTTTCTAAGTAAGGGATACTGGAACTGGATCCACAGAGTCTCGTGAGGACAACTGGGAAGCTGCCTGATAGAGAGGTGACGATCTTCGATCTCCTAAGCAGCGCGATATGGCGATTGGCTGGATGGGATGTGCTAAGCACATGCCCCCCTGCAACACTGCCCTCTACCGATGAAGTATGTGACGGAGAGAGAGAGAATATAGCGGCCTTCGCTGTAGGCCAACGGCCCTCCTTGGGCTATGGCGAGCCATAGAGTTATTTAAAATGTTATCAATGACTTCTACTCAGTTGTAGGCTTACGATTGTTTTTCTCTAAAGAAAATAAACTGAATTATCAAATAAAATCCTTATTTAAAATGGGAGATATTAAAAACTACGAGCAATTTAACACAACCCAATATAGTAAAATACTTTCAAAATTGTTCATAATAAAATTAGTAGAGGAATTAGATTTAAAATTGCAGAGAATCAAGTGATTATAGAATACGAAGTAACAGGAAAGCGCTTCATGTTGAGACAGAAATTTAGTTGACATGCTTTCAATTATGGAAGTAAAATTTGGATATTAATGTTTGCTCTGAAAACAAAAGATATCGGATATTCAAGAATTTTCAGGTAAGAGGATATTAGAAATCAAGCCACAAGAAAGATTACATTAGAATAATTTTTTTAATGCTCGTTTTTACTATTGAGGCACCACAGGCGGTGAACACTGATGATGTATGAAATGAAATGATAAATTGATAAAGGAGTATTTTTTTTTTAAGGAAGGAAGCGTTCCAGCCCTAAGTTTAAGATAACTCTGCAGCATATGCCATTTATGAGAACTGAGGAAAACCACCTGGAAAAAACCTCAGTCGGGGTGGACGGCCCTTTGGGAATCGAACCCCAGACCTCCCCCTCGCGAGTCCGCGCGTTAACGACCTCGGTCATCTGTGGCGATAGACAGAATAGAGAAAAGAGATTAAGATGATGTGAACGCCATATGAGAATAGATGAGGGCTTACACACCTGCATCAATGAAAACTTTTGTTGCGAAGGAAGATAAATAAGACGTGAATTCAATAAAGAACATTCGTTTCAGAATAGAAGGCATACAGGGTAATTGTCTTTGAGAGACAGTAGCAAAAACTGCAATAAAAATCAACCTCTCTCTATTAGCAGACGAACTTCTCGTCAACCTCTATCAGCTTCAGCTTTCTTTTCTTATTTAAAAATTCAATAATCCAGAAATTATTCCTTAAATTAATTTAAAAAATTCCCTACTGTTTTTCTTCAACATGTTTTAGTCGGTCCTGATGGTGTAGTGGTAGCCATATTTGCCTCAAAATCACAGGTTCAACCTGGCCAGGATCGAGGATTTTATAGGATGTAAAATTCCTAAGTATGGCTTCCTTCGGAAGGGAAATAAAGCCGTGGGTCCCGTGTTGTACATTTACGGCATGTAAAAGAACCTCAAGCTTGAAAAAAGAGACTTCTGAGAAAAATTTACCGGCCGTTTCACGCCCTGATGGGACGCTGATGACCTGAGATGTTAAAAGACATCCGTAAATAAATCAAACAATCAAATTCTACATGTTTTCAAGACGTTTCTTCAGGAATGACAGTAATTCACAAGATAGCTGTTAATGTAGGTGCTTCAAACACTTTTAAGGATATGTTTTCAGCATTATACAGCAGCCGTTATCAAATATGCAATATAAATTCTAAGTAGGTAATTCTAACCAAAGCAATATTTATTAAAATTGTAACTTCGGCGTATACATTTTTTTCCACGAAACCACGTAACTTCTCTTTAGCAAAACAGAAAGGTTATTTTCAGTGTGTCCGTTTTGAACACGCAAATTCTATGACAAGTCTTTCACAGAATCGCAGCTCCAATTTGCTTCAGGGAAACGCCACTCAAAGGAGGGGAAGAAATGATATTCTTACGCTGGAAAGGAATGTCCTTAGCACGTGTAAGTTTTTATCCAAATCAAATGATTATAGACTCTATTTTTAATTTCGCTGTTTATTTTCGGAAACTTAAGTTAACACATTCTGTTTAAACGGAAGTTTAAGAAACCAGGAAGTCACTGAAAAAGAAAAAAATATGTTGAAATGTTGACGCAAAGTGCTGAAAGATTTCAAAGATACAGTGTCGCCAATTTAGATTTTTTTTTTTCCCCGCTGTTAATAGCATGTGTAACATATAGGACTTTCATTTCAAAACTTGCCAGCCTGAAAAACTACCTATTTAAAATAAATTTTATTTAAGCAAAAAACACACCAGTTTAGATATTAAGCGAGAATTTTAAAACCAATGTTGGTTACATTTTAGGTTTCACCCTTCGCCGCAGTCAAGCCACACACATATTGAAACTTCGTGGCATTTTATCTTATGATACTTGCATTTCAAAGAGAAATCGGTTATCACATATTTTACTTTCTATCGTTACCTAGCAATTGTATTACTATACGTGAAATAAAAAAAAAAGTCAGCTCGTTGTTGATTAACACACAATTTATTTCGGATTGAATCAAACTTTTATTAAATAAAATGTTTGAGATGTGCTCTATTGTTGGCCAGGTAATAACACAGCCTATTTTGGAACCCCTAACTAATTCACTTATATTCTGTTGTTTCTTTTAGGGCATATATCATTTTGAAACAATTTATTACCAAAACTATTATGTTGAATGCTAACTCGTTTTTGTATTATCATTGCGTCTAATTTGGAACTACGATAACTATAATTCAGAATGCCAGGTAGCTGATAATAAGCTAAATTTTTATTAACAGTTGAATCCTCTTTAAAATTTAAAGAGGGAAATACTTTAATATAGGTTTTAAACTTCTGCCTCAATCAATATTTAAACTGTTGTGCTTGTTTTAATGAAATTAAGTTTATTTTAAGTAAATTAAGTTTCTTTAAATAAGTAGCTATTCAAACAATAAGTTTTGAAACGAATACCCTGCATCTGCAAATACATATACAAATAAACCATTTTATAGACTTTTTGTAAAAATCATGTTGGATAGCTCGCACTGTATACATCATGCTACAATCGTTAAATCAAATAGAATATTTGGAAACTAGTTTATTACTTATCTATATTTAATTTGGGTTCAAACGTGGTCTTTCTAAGCCATGGAAAAAAAATCTCTTACAAAAGTAAATCTGGTTTCGAGTATCACAATATTAGTTTGGTACTTTTAAGAGGTGATTTCAAGGCTTTTGATTGAGCACTTCTTGGGACTATATTTAGAAAAGGAATTATAGGTATGTAGTAAAGGGGCTGCATTTTCATTGGATACAAAGGATATTTTGGAATTAATAGATGAAGACGTGGAACAGAATTCCTCCTTTTATATACTATTGCTGAATAATGTTCTTGATTAATCAGTTTTATGCTCAGGAATTATAGGGGTATAGAGTTGGCTACACTGACAAGAAGACAAATGCACTTCGTGTAGTAAAAAGGATTTGATAAAACTTTAAGATAATTTCACTGCGATATTGGGTTGTGATTGGTCAAATTGAAAAGTTTTCTTTCATTTCATTGATCGATTTTATGATGACGTCACATAAGTGAAATAAAAACTCTAATTAATCTGAGTATACAAAGTCATTTTGACCTGTATCCACCACTGAGCGCAACTAATAACAATTATCGCACAGTTTGCTTTTAAGAAAGCAACATTAATTACATCTTTGTATTATTATAACTTAGTTTACGGCTAAGAGACGGGTATAATTCAAGTCTTTGTGTCAGTACAGGTTACAGCCTATTGGTGCGTCAGTGTTATTAGCAGCAATGTGATGGAGAACACGGTTTTACTGCAGTTTATTGTATTGAAATGCTACTACTAGAAAAGAGATAAATAAACTTTACGGAAATAACTGTAGAGAAACCTAAAGAAATTATTAGGACAGAAATTGGAAGAATTACGAAAACTAATATGTTGCAAGTGCGTGCAAAATTCAAGTAATGATTTTAATAATACTGTTGGATTTATATTCGTTTTGACTACATTGTCCTTGTCGCGACATCTGTAGATTGTAAACCTGAATACTGTGGGTTTGTGTTCTTTGGGAATGAATGACATTAATTAATAATGGCGCAAACGAGCTAGGAATCCTTTGTTCCTTAGGGCTATTTGGCCTTCGCCTTCTCAAGGTCAAAAAAATCCGAAACCTTACCCATATAGCTTAACCCATTAGGTAATCAAAACCAGGACCTCCGGATTAATAGTCGCTAACTCTACCACTAGACAACGGAATCAGTCATAATATATTTTTGAATTCTTTAACATAGATAATGAAACTAATTAATATTATGTAGTCCTATTTATTAATGAAAGTTGGGGAAATAGAAATGCGAGCGTTCAGCTCCAGACGCTTATAAATAAACCCCTTTATAGTACTGATGTTAGTTATCTGCTAAGCATTACTTATATCTGAATTTTATTTCTTTTAGGTGCTATTTACTGTAATGACAATGTCAGGAGCTCGTGAACTCATGGCTGTAAATAACGATTGGTTGGTATGATATTTATATTCGGAGAGCGAAATAATAGAATTCTTTGGTTTTAACATTTTTAATTGATATACTGCATTATTTAGATGTATGAATGATCAGAGAGATGTGTCGATTTATGCTCGTGCAGGAATGTTTCCGAAATCTCAACATCGTTTTCGAACAGTAACTTTAATTAACCGTATTCAGAGAGTTGTTCTTGTGCATAGGAGACATTAGGACTTTAAATTATTTATATGCTCAAAATAAATGTCTTTCAATTCTTCCTCTTTTTATTTGTTTCATCATGTTTGCTTTCACACCTCTGCACAAGATAAAAACGTGATAGTGTGTCTTAGAATGAAACGTCTAAATACTATAGTTTTAATATTTTGTAGCTACACATTTTTCTAATGAACAGTGTTTAAGGAGAGTAAAATATGTATGTGTAAATAAAAGTCTTAGTTTTGTGTTTTATGCAATATACCTTTATTGCATAATTATGTCCTTTATGTCTGATCTAGGGCTGTACACTTGGTGTCCCGCAGAAAAACGGGCTTTTGCAAACTCTGCAAAATATTCATTACCTACGCGAATGATCGAAGTCGTTAAAACACAGACTCCTCAGCAGGAGATCTTCAGTTTGATTCCCACCAGGATAGTATAGTCTGATTGAGATTGCCTCAATGGCAGTCCTCATTTAAGGAAAAATTCTTCCCACTAAGCTCAATTTTTAAATTCGTTAATATCGCTAAAGGCTAATCCTGGGAATTGGGCGAGTGAATGAGAAGTTAAGTGTAGGTGCAGTTTGTACGCTTGTGCCAATGCGATTGTCGATATTTGACAGCGTGTTGTTCTGGTGAAAGAGCTCTCTGTTTCGTACCATTGTGGTACATTTTTCCTTCAGTGTATCTTTCAAATATTCGTTATAGCCTCCTGCTATTGTTTTACATTTTTTCATGCAGTCTACCTTGATTATTCCTTAGGAATTAAAAAAAAAAAAGTGCCATTGCCATTGCCTTAGCCGACAGAATGTTCTTGGCCTTCTTAGATGCATTTGCAGCACTTTTGTCCACTGCTCTAATTGCCGCTTCGACTCAGGTATAATGGTGAATTCAGGTTTCGTCCACTGCCCCTAAAAGTTCTGAAGGTTGCAATTTAACATACTCAAAGTTCCTTTTCGCATGCGCTTTTCGTACAGATTTAACAATCGGGCTCTCATCGTTCATACAGTTTTTTCATAGATTCTTGAGATGCCTGCAACCTCTGCTCTCTCTCGCACTTTCACTCAGCTATCGTCCATTAGGAGCCATGGTTTTTTCATTGATATCCTTCATGGTATTCTCATTGAATGTCCGAAGCTCACATATGGCCACGAATAAACTCATTTATTCAGAAATAATGTTCAACAGAAGATGATGCTGAAGCCCCATCCACCTTAGCTTTGCTCCCTACGGTCGTCTACTTCTTCAAATTAAAATGTTTAATCGCGGCACGAAGCTCTGCTTTTTTTCCGCTCATATTGTACATGCAACAGTATTCCATACAGATGACTGTACACGTAGCTTCTGCTGAAATTTTGTTATACACCTTAACAAGAAGGATGCTTGTCAACAATAATGCCACTTAATGAATTTTCGTGCCATTTCATGGAAATTTAGAGTTTTCCAAACGACCCTAGTAGTTTTTATTCATTCTATAAATCAGTTGATCTATTTGAATCTTAATTATAAACCAGTTTATATACCTTTAATAAGTAGTCATTATCCAATAAAATTGAAACTACCTACCCTTCTCCTGGAAGTAATGAAACCAAAATCTCTGCACAATTCCAAGAAGTTAAGCACCACTTGCATGGTGAGGCATCTTGATAAATGTCTTACGGCACAGTTGACCTGTTTACTGTTCTTTCATCTCTTACAATATCAATATTTGTTACCATTGGAATATCGAAGCAATAATTTGCTGTTAACTGTGACAATTAATACTGTACTAAATCATCTTTACTGTTGTATACACATATGGAGTTTTCATTTCAAAGTTTAAGTTTTATGATATATTTTAAAAAGAACTCGTTTGATGTAACATTTTCGTGTTCTGTCATTGCCTGGAAATTTGGCTGTTGTTATGGTTTTTGGAATTTGGAAAGTATAAAAAATAAGTCATTTAACTGTATGATAAAAATCTAATTTATTTTGAAAAATATTGCAATATTTCAATTATTAATACTACTGATATTTATTAATATCTATCTATTCAGAAATCAAGAGCCTGGAATATACTCGAGAAGTTTCCACCGATCAATATTTCGATGTTCATTTCCCAGCTATGTTCATGTGAGCGTGATGACTGAGATCACGTAGTGTCAGGTCGTAAGTAAGAAGTTCCCATTGGGGAACGGGATTGTTTCGGGTTACTTTTAGAAATTCATAACCTTGGAGATTCGTGCCTTCCATAGCGACCAAGGTTTGACTTGATTGAGTAATGTTTGGCTTATACACTCGTAGGCTTTGACTAATTTAATAGACTTTTTATAATATGTTATCAGAGTAGTCACGCGGCTGTACTGGGACAAAGGATTGTT
The DNA here is from genome assembly GCA_030762175.1 of Metallyticus violacea. Lineage (NCBI taxonomy): Eukaryota > Metazoa > Arthropoda > Insecta > Mantodea > Metallyticidae > Metallyticus > Metallyticus violacea. The sequence goes on from CM060842.1 coordinate 53,502,638, forward strand.
ACTAAAGAGTTTTCAAGAGTGATGGACTTTCTTTTTATTGTAAAAAATCGCGTGCTAATAAGCGAGAGCAATTTGTAGGGTAGGGTAATTTTCTGTGTATTCTCATTATGGAAAATTTTTGCAGCATATCCTCCTTGTAGAAAGTTTTTTTTTTTTTTCAATTTTAAAAGGCTGTAAAGGTTTATTACAAAAAATTTTAGTCTTTGTTTAACGCTGTAATTTACTTCATGTAATACTTGTTCCATGTGCAATACAAACTTAAATAATTCTTTCTTTTAGCTGCTACTGCAAGTTGATGATCTTGGAAACCTCATTAGGGTTGCCACAAGCCTTAAATCTTGAATTCTTGAGGTCAGAAAGTGTATAAAAATAATTGGATGAGTAATTATATATTATATTAAACAGCCATGGTATCTAAATATATGAAATGTTTTCACATATATACTTATACGATTAAGGAGAATATGAAAAGCCATCCTTGCATTGTTAAATTTACCAATTTCAGTTCTCATTTTCTCAAGGTTTATTAAAGCTAACGAAATGAAACTTTTACAGCATACAGATGCACATAATTGAAAAAGAAATATTTATTTTCTTACTGTATCATGACTCTAAAGCAAATTATAAACTATTTTCAATTGTTTCCGTTTTTTATATTTTCCCCCCACATTTTATGTTTTTATATCCTAGCTCTGCCATAATAGATTCACATCATTACAATAATATCGTGAATTAAGTGTTAAAAGTTTCAAAATGATAGCCTATAAAGATCTTAAAATGTTTTAATTCAAGCAAAAAAATCAATTTTTCAATAAATACAGCCAAAATGTTTTTACAGAAAAACTAACGCCAACTAAAACCCTCCAACATTGTAAAACAAAGAATGTCATGGAAACAAATGCTGCCCATTTATGAAATACAACTTTTTCTATCATTCAAGGCAAACCACGGAAAATAGTTCCTGAAGTATAGAATTTTAACAAGTGTTTGCAAATTTTAAAAAAAAAGAAAGTTTCTGTAGTGACATAATTAAACATTTATCAAAATACTTTATAACCAAGAAACATTAATGAAAATCATACCAAAATCAACATAAAAATTTAAATGTTAAATTGGTACACAAAGAACAATATGAATTTTGAGCCCGCCCCCTTCCCTTTACTACTTCCCTTAATGTAATAGCGCTGGAGATACCGGTATTAACATAAGATTTACCTGTGTTTTTTCTTGCTTTGTTTCAGAATCACGAAAACAAAAGTTTGAAATTGAATCGACTGCTTCCCAAGGGGAAGGTGACTAAAAATTCAGGAAGCATTGTGGAAAGGCATTCAACACAAGTCTGAGGTAACAGCAGAATACGTCTGTATTTGTAAATGGTAGTTAGATTTATCTTTTACCTTAGCCTCTAATATGAGTCTCAATATTCTTTTATTCGTCGTAATACTATAAAAAATTACTTTTTTACTATCTTAAAATTGAAACATGTGCCAGATTTCTCACGGTTTGAGAGACAAATCTTTTTTACAAAAAGAGTAACAATTAGTAACAGAAAAAGTGACAATTTTTTTAAATTGTCAGTCTCTTATCTGTGTAACTAGAGCTGTGAATGTACAGCCTGAGATGTTAATTATTTCATCTGTTAGAATATCAAGTTTGGCTACTTTTACTGCATCGTGTGGTAGAAACTTGAGTTGAATAATGAGAAACAATAACTATCATTACATTCAATAAGAGATAAAATTAGAGGCCAAGTAACAGGGCAATCCGCAAGCAGATTTTTTTTTGAAACGCTTTAAATAAGCCGTTGGTACAGAAGGCTTCCATGCATCTTTTAAGAGATGACTGAGTCAAGATTAGTGAGAATGCCGCAAGCTTGAATATAATTAGGCGGTTCCAACGGTTAGATATCTTTTAATTTAACGTCATCTGACTTCTTAAGTCCATGCTATTTTGTTTACAGTGTTAAAGAGTTTGGTCATCATGCCGACATACAGCCGCTTACAAAGCTTTTAAAACATGTGTGAGCAGATTAAGAAAGTTTGCTAATATCTATTTACTTTTAAATAACAAACTTTTGTAGATTGCATGTATTTAATATTTTTTCTTTAAATAGCATCTCTTGAGGTATTTTCTGCAACATGTCATAGGCGTCTAAAGGTTTGTAGTGCATACTGCACTATAGGCCTACAATGCATATCGGAAAATATACAGACGAAGAGCCACTATGATTGCACACATGAGACGAACAGCCACTGTGATTGCACTACTTGCCTCTTTGGGGCAATGTTACTGGTAACCAGATGTGCTAGAACCACTCTTTCAAATATGAATTCTAGAATGCCTTTTTTTTTTTAGGTTGGCACCCTATGAAATCCCTAGGGGACTTTTTCATACGGCATACTAATATGTGAGTAATTAAATTCTCATATGGTGTACTCTAACACTAATGTTTTATGGTCGTAAAACATCGACATTTGAATCAAACAAAGTATTTAAAACTAAAGACTGTCATTGGAAGGGTATGTTGAAATAAGAGGCGTATTTTAGATAATGTGTTTTAATCTCGAATTTAAAAGACTTAATCAAATATTGAAGTATGTTGTTTACAAAACCAGGACGAGAAATTGTACTCTCACTGTATATTTTATGTAGTTTTCTAACTGTTGCACCAAATATCAATAAATTTCTAACAACATCTTCACGTTGATGTTTGCAAGCATTCTCTTATGGAATGTATGCAGTAAAAATCCATAAAAGTGTCCCCGGAAAGGTTATTCACAGTACGGGAGGAGAATGATAGCTTCCCAAAATTCAATAATAACCATATAAATATACTTCACAATATTTTAAGACTGAAAAATGTTAATAGTAGAATGCAGCATGGTAACTCGTAGTATTTCATGAATAAAAGCGTACAGCAGCAATACCAAAGTTATTAAAATCCTCAAAACAACTTTTAAAACAAAGTTAGCCCATTTAACAGTCAGACTGTATCAACTCTTACAAATGCTTAAGGGGACACTCAACACCTTGGAACTTTTTTGCTATTGCATAGATTTTTATAAAAATTTCAGTGTATAATCCACTCGAATATATAAACGTGTATCTAAAATCTCATGAAATTGGTTCAGTAGTTTTGGAGGAAAAAATACTTAACTTTTTATCATCGCATTTTAATAACCAAATTTTTTTATTCACTTTACAATTTATTTCCAGTTTCTTTAACCTTTAAAGAAAATATACGAGCACAAAATATCGTGCATTCATTTTGATCTCCCTTTATTGGTTTCCGAGAAGTTGTTTTTAATGTGATGCGTTTTAAAATAAAAAAATATTTACATAACAATTGTTATTTGTGATAATAATGCTACTAGAGGAATTTCCATGCACAAATATGCTAATATTGTTAGTCTGCATTACACCCTAAAACTTTTGTTGAAATTGGTTCATATTTACTATTAAAATATATTTTGAATATATCAAATTAAACATTGAAGAAAAGCAAGCGTAAAATTTTGCAAATATTTTACAACCTACTTAGCATACTAAAATGCACAAGGCTTCCCTTCCCTTTACCTCTGTGTGTATTTTGGTCATTCTGCTCTTCTTTTTCGTTTTTACTTCAGCAAGGGTTGTCTGATGCGTTGTTTCAGTTGACGCTGGTCTCGATGCCTGGTCATATTCTCTGTAATTCCAAACATTGGACAATTTTCAGTAATTCTGTGTGATATTGCCCTTGAAATACCAATGAAACAGCTTCCGTTACATCCAAAATAGTCTTCTTTTTTTGGAGACAAATACATCCTTTGTACACATACTCCAAATTACGCGGTGGAGACTTTCATAGCCATTTTGATTTTCCAGCAGTACATTTTAATATAATTGAATCAGAGGCCAGTCTCTGGTATACTGGAATTATTTTCGTTACAACAGACACATTCGAGGTGTCATGAGAAAATGCATTTAGTTGAAAATTGCTCTGTTACTAGTAATTATGTAAAAGGAACATTGAAATGACAAATGTAACATGGCGGAGATAGAAAAATGTAACCCTTCCTGGTAAGAGAAGGGATTAAAATGGATTAAAAAAAATGGAAACATACATTGAAAGCTTAAAGTTACTGTTTCATACTTTGATTAAATCTTTTGCATCATATTTTACGCTCCTCGCTTTTTCGCGCCTCCAGCTTCCACCAAACATGAGAGTTTTTATCACACTTTCCTCTCCTTCAATAACCAAGCACTCGAAAGTATTTGAACTATCATACAATCATTTGCTCCCTTTAGGTTTGTAAATGTAAAACACTTAGTTACGCTAATTGTCCTCACACACAGTATTTGGAGCTTTCACTTGGGTTTTGGGTTCCATCAAATACACATTTTGATTTCAGATTTCCTAAGTTCCTATTGTTTCTAACAATAGAAACATAACTAATGTTTGAGTATTTGTCTTTTACCTGTGTAGAAATTGCCCCATATCGACGAAAATACCCTTATTGCACAAGAATAACAGCTGCCAAAGTAGCAGGCATTTCTGCAAGTGATAAAGTTTTATAAAATAAACACTACACACTGAACATTTTTTAAATTAAGAAAAATTTAGATTTTTTTCACCTTCTGATCTTCTTGATGAAAGAACCAAAGGGAATAAATAATACAGAACAGTGAAACAAAGTTAACCGTGCTAGGCTGTTACGCAATGATAAGACTTCATATCAAAGAGTTGGAATAGGACTGCATAAAGTACGAGTTGGACAAAATAGACAACTGAGAAGAAATGGAATTCAAAGTAGAGACTCTGTCAAAGAATTATTTTTCTATAAGACAACAAAGTGCTATTTTGAGTTATAACAACAGAAAAATCGCTTGAGCGTCGCAGTTGTCTCGCGACTAATACATTGCAATAAGTAGTGGCTAGCTCGAAGCTCAGTGGTTATTGCGAAATTTACGGGCTCGCCGTATTGCTAGGCAACTTGTCCAACAGATTTGCAAAGCGTGCGGTGTGCATTTCGTGCGTGTGCAAATTTCTGATCGATGCGAAAATGAGTGAATAGCTTACATGGCCAATTGTTTATTCATACAATGTATATCTCGGTAATTGTGACACAATAACTGCTCTCTGTCTTTTATTTGTAAAATTGCAAATGTAATGTAATAAGATATTGTAATATACTTCCGATTAAATTTTAAATTGTATAACAGTACAGTGGACAGGAAATCATAATGATTAAATAAATTCATTCCACGAGCTTACATAGCACCATATTGCATTTATTTTATAAATAAACATGCATTATTAACATTATTAAGACGTCTTTCTAAGCATAAGATTTATTACTTTGCAAATGCAGCTTCATCTTTTTGAAATATTAATCTAGTTCTACACTAACTATTATACTTGTCGTTTTGAATTCTCTGGTGTTCAGCATATATTTTCACGTCTTTATGATATAAATAAACCTTTCTTTAACTATATAACAACCAGTTTAATTAATCTTAGAGCTAATGCCTTACGAGGAGACAATGGTAAACTATTAATTTTGGTTTCGTATAAAATAATAAACAATTTTATGCACGTTGCTATGATTTAGTTCAGGTCGGTGAAAGTAAACTTTACTGCAGTATTTTTTTTTCACCGAGGACTTTTCGCATATTATAGAAAACGGAAAATCCTTTAAAACCCTTTGTCCATAAACGGTTACGATGATTGTCAGAAAACGTTGTACCCCTTTGTAAGTATAATTCTGCATATAAACAAAGGGGTTTCACTAACCCGCGCATATCTTATGGAAGATGCAAAGCAGGCTGAATTCTTCACAGTTTAAGAAATTTTGTAATTTAAGTTTAATATAATATTATCCCCGGAAATAGATTTTTGATGATTTACATATTTAAATATTTGAATACGATTTTTATAAATTATTTAACATTTATTTTATGGTTACTTTACTTAGAGTAACTCTGTGGTTCGTATTGCATCAACTAGCAAATTAATTATATAAGAGCTTTTACCTTAATAATAACATAGCCTTTACCTAATACATGTATAGAAATACTGCTAATGTTATTAAAGTGCTATTCAGTTAAATACTCTATGAATCTTTCTCGGAAATAATTTAGTACTCATGTTGTAAAATGAAAGTCAGCAGCGCATGCGTAATCAGTCGCAACGAGAACTTGCATTGTGATAATGCCTGCTCATTCTTCGGGTTTCGTATGTATATTATTGACTTGTATTTGGCTTCCTGGGACTCCTGGCCTTTGTCTTTGAAAGACACATTTCATATTTAGATAAAACAAAGAGGCATCAGATGATTAACCTGGAATAAGAATGCACAGACTTAGAATGAGCGTTGAGGCAACTGTAAGGTTTTGTAAAGCGCCAGTATTCCATATTATACACCTGAAATTTTTCCGAATAGACTCGTATACAGCTAAATTAATCCACGAGCTATTTTCCCCACCCAGAAGGTATGCTGTACCTACACAATAACAATGAATTACAGTACCTCCAGCAACTTCGAACAACATGCTATTTAAATTTGAGAGATATGGGCCAGAGAGAAATACTTAAACGCTTGGGAATTGGTATAGGCCATAAAATACATAGCCAGGAGCACTAAATCGGAAAGTTTCTCAAATCACTTCTATGTCTTATTCACGCTCTGCATAAGCTGTTAGCCACGGCTAGAGAATACTGATGAAAATTCCTTTGACAAGCGCTTCAAGTTTACGACTTCCGCTGCAAGAATCTCTGACCGGAGTCATGGCCCACCACAGCCTACCATGTCGTATATTAATGTCTCCCAGAGCCGTTGTCCAATTTGTAAAGTGTCTTCATAACTATCAGTGATTCTTTGATGGGGTCCAAGTCTAGCAGTTAAACGAGACATTTAGAGGCATTGCTACTGCATATGCGACAAAAAGAGAACCTCAGAGATAAATCAACTCAGTTGCAAGTTTTATTCAGCTACCTGGTTTGAATTAATGTGGATTCTAAATAAAAAAAAGTATCACAATTAATACCATATCTACGGAATATGATCAATGTAGAAGCTATGAAGAGCCTATTTAAACCTTAGCTAGAACGAACATTTGCAAAGAAAAACCTACTGCAAGACTGCAAACTTCCTAACTCTATACACAACATCTAAACCTGCTACTGCCATGAAGAGAAATACTAAAAATATTATTCTCGTTTACTTTCGTAGTGATATACAAACGATAAATAAAGATGTGGATTATGTAGTTTGTCTGTAACGGAACTCTGTCGCTGAATTCCAATAATATACAAGATATTATGAACTACAGAAAATGTACAGATATCTTTGACAATCAGTTTGAGAGAATAGATTTACATCCACTGATTAATGAAAATTTCATTTGACATGATTCCACACAATAACTAACGTTAAGTTGTGTAGCATGTCTCTTTGGCGTAGTCGGTATAATACTGGCGTCAGATAAAAATAGATCATTGTTAGTATAATACTGGCGTCAGATAAAAATAGATCATTGTTAGTATAATACTGGCGTCAGATAAAAATATATCATTGTTAGTATAATACTGGCGTCAGATAAAAATAGATCATTGTTAGTATAATACTGGCCTCAGATAAAAATAGATCATTGTTAGTGTAATACTGGCCTCAGATAAAAATAGATCATTGTTAGTATAATACTGGCGTTAGATAAAAATAGATCATTGTTATTAAGTTCTAATTAAATGAAATATTATTTGTTTATAATTTTAATTTTTATATCTTATGCATGAACACACTTCATCATAAAATTAAAAAAAATAATAAATTACCTTCTCCGCAGTACCGGAACAAAACAATCTTGGAAACCACAATCTGTTGCCTTGTCAAATATGATAAAGTAATATTTTCTTCTAAACAGATCATGGTCCGTGAAGCATTAGGGTACTATTAATAGCATTTATTCTTGAAGACAACAAACACAGAGAAGTATGAGAAAATAAGTGGTGACAAAAATTTACGATACGTACTAGTGAGGTAAAAATTATTAGAAAAAACTTAAGGCGACTATTTGTACCGATGGGAACTTTCAAATATGCTACTACTTGTCATTAAAATTGCAACATTGCATTAAAAAGACTCCATATTTTCGCAAAAGTAACGAGTATAACTCGTTAAAAATTCGATACCAACACCAGAGGTGTTCAAATTTCATCATTGGAGAATTGTGACATACGAAAATGCGGGATGTCATTCGATAAAGTGGTGTTCGTGTTCCACGAAATACGTCCACGAATATATGATCGGTGAATCGAGGTATGACGAACACACAGACGTGAAGGATCCCAACAACCGAACTAGGGTACAAACATAATTTCCGCATTGCTGTTATGAACACCCACAATGCGTTGCAAATTTAATGGCCAAAAATGTAGATAAGTCGAAAAGGTGAACCAAGTAGAACACTCATACACCGCCATAGTTACCCTAACACCAGGAACATATTTCTCTTAAGCCAGGCTAGTCACAATTTCCCGTACTATTAAGAATGAAAGCGATAAATGTATTGCTTTTCGTATCGACTTATGTTAAACATAATTTCATGCGGTCATTTATCTAAAAAAACAGATATAGAAACTGTTTAGAAAACGTAGAATCAGGGCTCAGATCACAACTTTCTCCTATTAAGCCTGATATACAAGGTCTTGTAAGTGATATGCAGGTCATCTCTCTTATTCAGGAATTAAAAATTAACAAGTAAAATTGCGCTGTCATATATTGTTTGTTATTAATAATGCTTTTGTATTTAATATGCTTTTTTGAATGTGATGTTAATGTTTTGTATAAAGAGGCACTATAATAGCAAGGCAAATTGAAAAAATGTGCATTTGTTTGTTTGTGTCTTTAAATGTGTAAACCAGTGATCAACCACTTTAATGATTATATACGGTGCAATTTTATGATTTTAAACTTTAAGTTAAATCTTGGGAGTTCGCATTGAAGGCAAGTTTAGGAACTGCTGCTCTAGACTAAGAGTTACATAATGTGATAAATGTAAAAAACCTCAGGTCTGAAAGAAGAGACCTCTGAGCAAAATTTATCGGCCGTTTCAGTCCTGAATTAAATGAGGCTCTGATGATCTGGGATGTTAAAGAGCGTCAGTAAATAAATCAAATCAACAACAACTGCGTTCGGACGTCATATGCGTTGGTACTCGAATGGATGTATGTTGAATTGCTTCCAGAACGCAGACGATGCTGGTTACAAACTGTGTGCGGTATATTTGCAACAGAAACTGTTGTGTTGTTAGTCTCGACTTGGCGTTTTTTGTATTCGTAGTCTTTTTTACCGAAAACTTTGAACTTAAGTTCAATATTTATTTTAAACATATAGACAAACAAACTAAAAATAAGTTTGGTGGTATATTTTCGAAACCTAACAAGATAAATAGCCTATATATAAGAGAGAAGTAACATTTCTTGAATCTTAACCAACTCAAAAATTATTTCTTCTGTTTGCATAAAACCTCTCAATTTAAATTGTTCTCAGATACATTGTGGAGTTCCATGAACGGCAGTCACTTGTCTTATTGTTGCATTTTCTCAAGGGAGAAAAGTTCAGGAATGTTTAACAATGTAGTAGTTAAGGTGACAGCTAAAGATACTTGGATCAAACTTTGTTGACCTTTTTATGCTCTCCAATAACCCGAAAATCGAATGCAGGGTAAAGAGGAACCAAAGAGAAACTACATTTTCCCTTTAGGGTTTTGGATTCTGCTGCCCTAATTGTTAGTGACTGGTAAGGACTTGTTCATTTGGGGGAAGACAAAGACTCCAAGTTGTTGAATAAAGGAACTCGCGATAAACTCTTTACTGTGAATCTTTTACAGATGAGGTAGACCACAACAGGGAAATTAATACACTAAGTCAGTTTGAAGAATATTTTAGAAGTGTTTGGCGTTATCTTCAGAAGGCTCAGACCTGCTTAGGGACAATAACAATAGCGGTCTACAAAGTAGAATATAATTTCCAATTTGGACGTGAAAGCGAGATTTTGAAAAAAAAATAATAATAAACGCCAATTACTGATAATTCTGTATGAAAAGTTGTTGATAAGAGTGCTAACTCATTTGGCATACGTTAAAAAAATTGGACTAAAAGGAACAAGCTTTTCAAAGAATGAATTGTAGAAGAAAGACAGGCAACTCCCAAAAGAGGTGAAAAGTATGTATGACTGCCCTTTTGAATTAGTGATCACCACATTTTCTGATTGATCCCCAGCCCATTCCCGACACTCCCCAGAAAATTTTCCGTAAGCAAAAACAAATTACTTAATAGAAGTATCGAAACCGGTCTAGAAAGTCGAGATTAAGGTTCGAGGTGCCGTTGCGCTGACAACTTGATCACTTTATGAAGGTAATCGTATGGTTTATATTTTATCTCTTTCATTTTTCTTGCATTTTTGATAGGTTCAAACGTAAAAGTAATTAATTTTGCTATTTAATTTGTTTTTAGTTTTTATTACAGACTTAACTGTGTTTACATATGTTAGGCAAAACTTTTTCGAGTATACTTCTGAATGGATATGAAATAGTTTTTAAAGACATTTAAATTATATCATTTATTGCGTGTTATGCTTTCTATTTTGAGACAAATAGATAGGAATTTTCTCTGCCTCCATTTTATCAGCGGTAAGCGAATTGTAAATCAACTGTATTATCATCATTTTTGCTCCAAATGCTTCGACATATGCACGAGTTTATACAAAGGGGTGTGACATATTTCCACCCTTTTCGAGCATTAGCCGTGGAAGAATTTTTCTTTTTGTAACATGTAATGTGTTCTTACTCTTCCTAAGTGATTTTTCAAGATGACACAAAGAGAACAAATAGCATTTTAACTTGGGTCTGCGAAGTTTTTCTCTTATAATCTATCAATGTATTGATGCTAGAGAGGATAAATGGAAGCTCAGGGCGGAAGTAGAGTCACGAATCTTTAACTGACATGCCATTACTCTTAATCATTGCCCTACCGTTTACTGTCATGCAATAACTGACAGTTTATCTCGTTTGAGTCTACACATCTAATGAGAGATTTCATCCTAAGAGGCGACTCGAATGCATTCTGTGAAATTTGTGCTGCATGCGGTCAGGCATCGTCATGGAGTGCACACACTTGCTTGTGTATCGTAATGTTTTAGGCAGGGGCTAGCAGAATGATCTTTTGACTCCTCACATTCCTCTACACTACACACCCCTATAACATATTTCGTTGTCTTCAGTAATAAGGTCGGTAACGTTTTTATGGACTCTGCTACATTTTTTGGCTTCTAGACTGAGGATTTTTGGGGCAATAATTTCCTTTTTAAAACTGGTTGAATATGGCAGCAATAGAGATTTTCCTGGAAGGCAATAATTTTTTTACCGTTCTTGAGAGTCACATAAAATTTAAAGCTGTGTCAGTTTGAAGAAGGGAGAGCCGTAATAAGAAAACTAACCCAAGGAAGGCGAAACACATTAAGTGCGGTTCCTCAGTCCCCGCTCCTAGGACTATCATTCCGCGAAGACATCACTTTTCATGGCTGAGTGCTTCCCCTCTGTGTGTAGTGTTTCTGTTTTTTTTTTTTCATAATTTTTAATTTTTTCTTTCCTCTGTTTTTACCACTTTGTCTTGAGGATGATGTCGATGTCAAGATATTTCTACCACTGCTTATTCCTCAGCTTATTTTCTCTAAAGGTAATTGTCCATCATTAGACAGCCTATGAAAAATTTTTCGTGATCTTTCTTTTTTTTTTTCAATTATCATAAGCATTGCTTCTTGTTCTTTCACTATTCCCATAATTTTTCCCAGAAAATTGCGTGGTATTCTATTCATTTCTTATCTTATTTTATAGTACATCTATTTTAAAATTTCTGTAAAAATAAACTCTTCAATTATGTATTTTTGTTTTTAATGAGTTAAGGGTTTTAAATATACAATGTGTAACAGGATCTCACCAACCAAATTCGAGAAATGTTTCTTCATACCGAGAGGTTTATTTTTGTTAAGGGACATATTCGTATGTTTGCTGACACGTCGTAAAGGAGCTATGCATTGAATTAAAGTTCCCATACGTACAAATATTATTTTTCCACAATTAAATTTTACAATTAAACTTTATTTGTTCAGTCAATTCCGCTTTGTGTCACCTAAGGTGGCACACGATAATCTTAATATGCTCCCAAAGAAAAACTCAGAGGCGTTAAATCGACTATCGCCACGCAACAGGTCCTGCTCTTCCTATGCAATGTTCCCCGAATTCTGCGGTTAAATGAGCGCGCTCATAAATGCTGAATTCACATGTTCCTGGCACAGCAAGTGGCACACCGCCGACCAGGTGCAGAAGTGGGTTCTGCATTAACACAGAACAACAAACCTCAGTGTGATATTGAAGTTGGACTGAATCACAACACACAGACCAACAAACAAACTATTATTGCAATGTAACAGCGGATAACAATGACTTAGCGCACACTTATTGCGCAAAATGAGCTTCTGAAACCCATACTTAACTCATGAGGGAGATATCAATGAACACAATTATGTCTCTCTATCAAAAATTATGTGACTCAGGCGATTACGCTAGGGACTCACATTAGAAAGGTTCTATTGTGAATGGCTATCCTGGCCTTCGTAGTTTCCTCTGGTCGCTAAGGCAAGTGCTAGGTCGGACTGTCTTTTCCATGAATTTTCCGCTTTTCCATTCCATTCCTTTGGTTTTGCAGTGTCGAAAGAGTCAGGGCGAGGTGGGCTAGTGCGGTGTGACGATGGCTTGCGCTTCAGAAAGACTTCTACCCCAGCTTCTGAGGAGATCCATCGCTTTCGGGATGTTCTATCTGGAAACATGTTAGGGACCCCTCTATGTCCGTTGGTTCTGGATGTCCGATGTCTCCTCACTACATCCCTTCCTTCTGGAGGTGCTCCCATTGCGGCATATTTGATTGATTGATTTATTTACGGACGCTCTTCAACATCTCGGGTCATCTGCGTCCCATTCAACTCAGGGCGTGAAATGGCCTACAAATTTTGCTCAGAGGCCTCTCTTTCAGGCTTGAGGTTCTTTTTCGTGCCGTAAATGTACGACACGGGACCCACCGCTTTACTTCCCTTCCGAAGAAAGCCATAGGTACTTAGGATATTTACACCCGAAAAAATCCATCGGTCCTGGCCGGGTTCGAGCCCGCGATCTTGGGTTTATGAGGCAAATATGTTAACCATACACCACCAGAACCGACTCCGCTGGGGCATAGCACAAACGGCCAGCCGTTAAGCAAGAATGAAGTAGCGAATTGTCCTCCTCCGCCAAAATAATCCAATCCAACCTAAAACTATCCTTATTGTGTGAAAAAGTTTGTCGGTTCTGTTGTTCTGTGATAATGTATAAAGGCTTTTGTTGAGAGTGGCTTCCTAAAGATGTATTATGTTAAATTTAAAACTAAATATTTGCTATATCCGAGTCTTCTTCATGTAAATGTTTACAGATGAACGTCGTCATTTAAATAATTTTAAAATGTTTATTTTTAAATACATGCATAGTCTTTGGGGAAACTAAATATATAATTCTGGAATAGTTAGGCATACTGATTCTGCGTGACATTCAGGGGTAGAAGCATACAATGAATTTGCCAATTTTTAATAGTGTTTAACGCCCCTTTTTACTACTGAGGCACCACAGGCGGTGGACACTGATGATACATGAAATGAAATGATAAATTGGGAAAGGCCTAAGTTTAGGGTACCTTCCCGGCATTTGTCATTTATGAGGACTGAGGGAAACCTCAGTCAGAGAAAACGGCGCTGGGGGGATTCGAACCACAGATCTTCCGCTCACGAGTCCGTACCTTGACAACCTCGGCCACTTACCTCTGTTTGAATGTACCATGTTGGCTATTTCGTGGTATATATAAAATAAAATACAGTGCAGCTTTTAAATTACAATCCTCTTTTGTTTGTTAATACAACATGCTATAGCTTTTTGTTGATTTGTTTTATTTACGGGCGCTCTTTAACATCTCAGATCATCAGCGTCCCATTCTATTCAGGACATGAAACGGCCAATAAATTTTGCTCAGAGGCCTGTTCTTTCAGACTTGAAGTTATTTTACATGCCGTAAATCTACGACACGAGACCCACGGCTTACTTCCCTTCCACGGAAGCCATACTTAAGATTTTTACACCCGAAAAAATTCATCAGTCCTGGCCGAGATAGAACCCGCGATCTTGACATGCCATGGCAAGTTCATTTATATTTTTTATTGAATTACCGATATTTAGTTTTTTTTTGGGGGGGGGGCTTTTTCATCTTTATTGGATATTAGGATTTTTTTTAATTACTTTAAGCTCTGACTAAAGCTGAAATCTTTTTTTTTTTTTGTACTATTTAACGCAGCATCACATGGACATTGATGATAGATGAGATGAAATGATACATTGGAAAAGGAATTTTCTAAGGAAGAAAGCGTTCCAGACCTAGGTTTTGGGTACCTTACCGGCATATTACATTTATGAGGACTTAGTCAGACTGACTTATTCTGGGATCTCTGGCTCACGAGTCCATGCCTCAACGACCCAGGTCATCAGTGTCGATTGCTGAGATAATTAAACAAATTTCTTAATACTGAAAAAGTACGTCTCCGATATATGTAGTGGAATTATGAGCTAGTATGGCGAATTGTTTATCAAACATAAGACGCTGACTGGTTAAAAAAATGTAAGAATGGGGTATAAGAACGAGTTAAGGATATCACAGTATTTTTTGGAATTATAAATGCATTACTTTAACGATATCTCAGTAAAGACTGACATTAAGCAATAAAAATATAGTAGTTTTTCAGGACTGCAATTTAAACCAGCTATGTTAAGTGTTGCTGCAGATGGAAATAAAAGTCTGCCGCATCTTCCAAACTCGCAGAATATGACACTCCTGACTATTCTTCTTATGACTTCTGAAAAGGGTGCTTATAATTCATCTATTTTAATATTTTTGCTCAATAATCGCTGTATTTGTGAATTCTTTCTATTTATTTCTGTTTTGCCTTCCATATACCGCTGCTAGCAATGTAATCATTAACTTTCTACGCTATACCACTTTACAGGTTTATAGCTCCCTTTGTTTTTACTCGCGTTATTTTGCCTAGAGTTTTCTTTTTACAGTCTTCGCTATTTCTTTCTGGTAGTGTTTTAATGACCAAAAGGTTTGTTTTCCGTTCTTCATTTTCCTCTTTTAATTCTTTGCCATAGCTTTCTGTTATATAGAGCATGTAGTGAATGTACCTTGCCTGATATAGTGTATCTAAATGACATACCTACTGAATAAACTCTATTAACTTCTTTTGTCTTCCTTCAATGCCACTAGCTTTCTTGTTAATGGTTGATAAAGAAGTTGGTAGAAACATACAATGTACAAAATGCAAAAAATAAATGTTAGTTCAAACAGACGCTTAAGAACTACACAGGGACAATGGGGAGCTCCAGTAAGAAGTAAATATTTGTTTGATACTGTAATGTTATTAAATTATTTAGGTGTTCACAATATAGGTAAAGAAAATTAATACAAGGAGCAAAATGGACATGATCAACCAGATTACTATGTATATGAACATTGGCATATATACAGATGGGCCAAAAATTGCTTTCCTCAATAGTAGGAAATCTAATAATATTGGGAAAAGTAACTTTTCACCCATCCTGTATTTGGGAGTTATAAACAGTTTTCATTTCATTGGTAAATAGAAGCAATGCTGATCTGATTAACCAGAAAAATAAAGAATCTGTATCATTTATTTCAAGCGAGATAATATTATGTCGATATAAATCTTTAAAAAAAAGTAATATTAATATTTAATAACAATTTTAAATTTGATTTTGTCACACAAGCTGTGTGGTTAGCTAAGGTTTAGACAAGAAAAACTCGGGGCTTGAGCTAAGGATATTCGGCTTACCATCCCGACGCTCTTACCACCTAAGTTTCCGTGCCCTGTCCAGCCATAGCCGCGAATCTTCCGTCCATGACCTCGAGATTTCGCTGTTTGTCATTGATTCCAATTAATTTATTTTTAGGCACATTACACCTCAGGACATTGCATATCCTAATCCTGGGTACCTTTTTTCTCTTGTTCTTGACGAGAGGTTTAGAAGCCAAAAGTCAAAACGTGCTCTAAGATCTTTCTGCTGCAGGTTTCTGGTCGTGCCGTCAAGGGTTCAAATTGCACGAGGCTATGCAGAACTATAAAAGAGAAGTTTAAGACTTTTTTTTACATATTTTGTTTACAAAGAGGAACAAAAATTGTTTTAGATATTGAACGCGTTATACACTTACATTAATATAAACTGTGAACGACTTTTCCACACATCGCCAGTGTTAAGCACATTATAATTTATAATATTGTATTATAAGAATGAAGAATTTATTAATCATAACTTCTTTACATAAACAAAATTACAGTTTAACTAACCTTCAAAGCCTTGTCTCGTTTAAAATAAAAAAGTGTTCATTGTATGAATTTTAATCTGACAACAATTAATAATTTAGAACAAATGCTAGATTGAAACATACATCAACAGTTTGACTGTTACTATTATGAAGATCTCAGTCCTTTGCATGCTTAAGCTTTAAATAATCTTTAAAGTAAATCACCTTCTTAAATATCATTTTGTTTCTTGGTTTTCCTCATTCATTTTGTCTCATTTACCTAAATACCTTCCTATGCACTTTATATCTTTTTCATTATTTTGCTTTAGATTTTTTTTCTCCTACAATTGTTTTTTGTCATCCTATACCCTCTGTTTTGCTACACAGTTGATAAATACTCGTTGATGTCCTTCCTCCTACGCTGTTAGATATAGTAACACTGTCCTAATCCTTGCAAATCCTTCCCCTCCAAATATATCACGTAAATCTTATATTTAGAGTATATTATAACTAACCCTGTTGATAGTATGTATTTTTTCTAATGTTTCCGTAAGAATTTTCAATTTTATATTTTATCACTAGGACACCTCTATCAGAATCTGTTGCTCTTGGTTGGAATTTTTCCTATATCCTGTATGGGTGGGTATGTATTTCTGCATCATCTCTTTTCCTTTTCCCTTTGCCTATCAAGACGCGTCTATTATTGAAACTTTTCCTATAGCCCCGACAGCTTCCTACTTGTTTTATCCTCTTCTATTTCTCATCAATCTTGTTTTTTTCCGTGTAGCAAGCTATTTACCGCTTCTCATGGGGCTTTACTAAGGAGATAAAATTGCATAGTGAGGAGATTTATTTTCAAAACCAACTGAGGTAAAAATTTAAAGAGGGGTCAATGAGATTCTGCTCTCTAGAAACGGGGTATTCACAAGAAGTTCGTCGTTAGCATTGGACAAACAGGAATACGTCATTTATATGCAAATCTTCTAAGTGAGTAACTGCCTCAGCTGTGTACGGGTGTCGATGCAAACATTAACTAGGCAGCTATTACCAGTTGTCTAGAGAAAAAAGGAACTAAATTCGCCGAAACTGAGACCTCAAGAGAGTTCATATCATACTGAAAGCATAAAAGACTTCCAGGAAATTTACAATAATGTTTTTGATGTTATCAAATTTAATGATCAGTTATTAGAAAAAGAAAATCCAGGAAAACTTTTCCCAGGTGACTGGAGGTTCGGCTTTATGTAATGCAAGGCAGTGTGTCTTCGAACCACAGAAGCAAACAAGTTATCGTCTTCAGTTCGATTTTTCAAAACTGGCTAAGTCACAAGAGAATAAAATTTTTCAAAGACATTTACTGTTATAAAAATTGGATTTGCAGTTTTAGAGCACCACCCTTTGTGGTACCGCCTCTGCATATTTGTTTCTTCAAAATTCAACAGTGGTCAACTGGCGGTTTCTAAAAAAGAGGACCGCATGATGTCTTCAACCTCTTGCTTACTGTGAAAGAGAGAGATGACAAGGCAGGAAATTAACTTTGCTACTTGTGGTCAGCTGTCATTCTACTGTACCACCACTACAATCTACGATATATTAAAAAGCGTTTCACATTTTATATTAGCGTAAATACACACTGCAATTAAATTTTAAAACATATTTTGTTCTTCTTTCTTTCTTCCAAACTAATGACAATAATGGGACTTTAGGCATCAAAATCAATGATTTTGGCGCCTAAAATAAACATGGACTATAAAGCTAAAAAGAGGCATTGCAAATATTGTTAAAATAACCGTTTGAAACTTTCACAACTACGTCATTAAAATTCACACATGTATTTATTATTTTATTATCACGGTGTTTTCAAGTAAAATTATCTGTAGTAGGTTTTTAATGTACATTGTTTCAACTTTTACAATGAATATACAAATGTGAAAAACTACTTAAATTTGGAACCAGGTAAAGAAAATTAAACTATTGTTTTTGTGCCAATCTCACTGCCTTAGCTCAAAATTTTCATATTTGTTTCATTTTTTTCCAAAAAACTACGAAAATAAATTTTAGAAATAAACGTAAATGAGGATATGATCTATAGCTTTGATAGTTAAGAAAAGTATTAAACACATGTTTAACATTAATTACTTATTTATCATAGCTTTCCTCACAATAAATTACAAATAAATTTCCCAAATGTTCCCTTAAAATTTGTATCTTTTATCTGAAGGCAGAAAGAGATTTTCCCACTGAAGCACATACATGAAATGAACAGATAAATTCAAATTTGTTTTCTGTCAAAATATTTGCCACCGCATATAAATTCGAAATTCTTTGCCTTGCTTGAATTCTCACTTTCAGTCAGACAAAATTCAGTCAAACAACAAAAAATTATGAAAAAAATGAATGGGTTACATTTGCTTTCATATATAAATACCCAAAATGTCAAAATAGGCATTTATATGCAGTATAAAACTGCAAGTAATAGCAGTTAGCGTAAGTTATAGTGAGTTACAGGCAAACTTATGAGCAAATACGTGACATTTTTATTTACATTTACTCAGGTCCGTAAACTTTCTGACCTTCCCTTGTAAAGCATAGAAGGTCCCTCTCCAGCATTTTTTTCTCTATACTGCCCTGAAGCACTTAACCTTCGGAGCCATTAGATCATGAATATGATACTGCATTCTGAAATCTGAAAATGCTGAAACCTTTTCACTGAGTAGCACATTCTATGTATCATCATTTGTATCACTTTGCAGTCTTCTGCATATTTGTTGATAGACTTAATTTTTTCTCCCAATTCTTCGCTACTGTATAAATAGTAAGGGGACGAACCGGCCTACCCAAATTTTACGCTGTCTGTGACAGCCAGTCGATAATAATACTGTCGAAAGCTTACCCTGCCTTGCGCAAGCGTAGTAGTGGTGGTGGTTTTTCAAGTCCTGTCAGAGAGAGGCTAAGGGGGTTTTTATGTAAAGTTTTCGTTGCTGTATAGGCTAACCTTGGGCTTAGTCTGGTTGAGTCGATTATATCTTCCTCTTCTGGGATTTTATATAACCTAAAGCCCAACAGAAGCGCCGTGATGCAGACGATATGAACTTAAAATACAGTATCTCGCTTCTTCGGTTTCATTGTGGTAATGTGTTATGAAGTTTTTTTTTTCCTGTAATGGTGTCATTTATAGTGATTTATTATTTTTACAATTCATTTAAAATCTCTTAGTCGTATTTTAGTTTAAGTGGATGGATTGGTAACTCTTCATTTATAACAATTTTCCCTTTATTTCTATGTACATGTCATTTGTAGTGGAGAGGTGCAATATCTTTTAGACTTGCAAAAAATTCAATGAAATGTGAAGAATTCATTTCAAGTTGTGATTGATAAATATGCACAGAAAATATTCCGAAGGATTGAACTTGTACACAAATAGATTTAAGGGCGTGTAATGGAACTTGTAATTGTTTTAATATTGCTTATAATTAAATTTAATAATTACTTATATTATTATAATCATAATACTTCAAGTTTAATAATAAAACGTTTATAACATTACAGAGTCATTTTCATGGTATATTTAGCACAAATTAAATTTTTCATTTATTTCAATATCCCATATCTTAGCCCTCTGTATATAAAATGTTACGCTTCGCTACTACTAATAGTCAAATATACGAGGAGCGTTCTGAATGTTCTCGGCCTGACTCAGACATGTAGTGAAAATGGCCAAATTGCTATGATATTGTTAAGTAGATCCTATAGATGGCGCGCTGTAAGTTTCAGTCGCGTAAGAATAGTCACTTGTTTATAACTATCGTGTAAACCAACTAGTATTAACATTTTATACAAAATAGTTAAACTAAAATACGGGCTGATAAAGTACTTGTTTTGAAGGGTTTAACCCCATCAGAAATATAAAGGGAATTAGATTCCACATTAAAGGATTCTTCCCCCTTGGTTTTCGATGCTTGAATAATGGACTGGTGAATTTAAGCCTGTCGCACATTAATTCAAGATGATACTCAGGCCCCATTCACAATGACAATTAAACGTAACGTAAACTTAAACGTAAAAACTAGATGCTATGTATTGTAATGGAACCGTACACAGTATATTATGTAAACATAAAAATAAACGTACAACTAGACATAAACTTAGAAGCTTGCAAGGTCCAAAGTTTTGCGTTTACATCTAATTAAACTTAAGAAATCAGCCTATCGAACGCAGTTGCTCTGTTTGTAGAGCTCTGTGGTAGAGGGGGCTGAAGATCAGTGGCTGTGTAGGTAAAATGGCGTCAATTAACAAAAGATTAATTGCATTATATAAAAGCTCATATGACTCCAAGCAAAGTCTCGTAGTTACTGCGTTCTGCATCTGAATAAACGTTACTGCCGTCTGCTCAGAGGCAGCCATTTGTAATCAGCTGTTAGTTGAACTTCTCTTTCTCCCTCTCTCTCTAGGTTTTTTTTTCTTTCTTTATTTATTGGGTTGGCTAATACTTTCATTTGGGTCTTTCATTGTGAATGCCTACATACTACTAAGTTTACGTCTTATTTTATTAAGTTTAATTTTCTTTGTCAATAGGGCCCCAGAGCATCCCAAAGCTGCTACGATCGACAAAATTGTAACAAAAATTCACAATGCCGTAATCAATTATCGTCGATTGAAGGTATGCTAGTTGGTTGACATTGTAAATAGCTCGATAGGCCATGTCCACTACATTTTACACGAAGTTTTCAGATTTCCGCTCGATGGGTTCCGCGTTTGTTAACAATGGATTAAAAACGCATTGGAACGAACATTTCGCAAGAGTGTTTAAACTCAATTCCAGTGAGTTTCTCCAACGTTTCATAACAGTAGATTCATCAGTACACGCCAGAGACGAAGGAACAGTTCAAACATTGAGTAGCAACATGTGAAAGTACACCAAACAAAGCAATAACGGTTCCATCTACAGGAAAATACGTTTGTTTTCTGGCATGTTCATCGTGTGGTGCTCGTAGACTACCGCTAGAAGGGCAGAACCATCACCGGAGAGTATTACGCTTCATTACTGGACCAACTGAAGGATGTTTATTTAGCCTTAACGTTCACACTTTGTGGAAAAGAAAGTAACCTCTGTTTAAACTGTGTTTATATCTGAGTTAGGTGCAAATTTCGAGTTTGATTTGAAAATAAAAAAACTCTTTCTTTACAATAATGCGCCTTCACACAAATCTGGGATTGTTGCTGCAAAACTGCAAGACTACCAGTGCTTCCACATCCGCCGGATTATTTTTTGTTGCCGAACCTGAAGAAATGACAGAGTGGACGAAGATCCATATCAAATGATGCGGTTAAAGTTGAGAAGGCGCTTATTTTTCAAAGTTGGACAAATCTTATTTGACTGAGGATATTAAAAAGTTGGAATGTCGTTGGACAAAATATGTTGATTTAAAAGGTTGCTATGTTGAAAAATTATAAAAAAATTTCTTAAATCATGTGTTTTCTTGGTGAGCCCGAGAACTTTTAGAAGGCCCCCTCATGTAAAATGTTTGAAATTAAATTTTATCATAGCAAGTTCTTTCATATACGACGGTAAGTCTATCTCTTCCTTTGGTCCACTGCACTTATATTAGAGAAAAAAGTCTTTCAACAATTTCATTGCGGCCTGGTATGCCAAAAAGAAATTGAGCCATCTTCAAAATCTCTGCATATTGACCTTCACTTTTGCACACACTATTTTCCTTGACTTAACTCCGCTTTTCCATCATATGAAATGGAGGCCGATATGATGTCACATTTCGAAACTGAGAATTTATAAATATCCATTCAATTGTTATTTCAGCCAGTCTATGGTTAATGTGTGAACTCCTCATTCATTCGTGTTGCCAACAGATGCATACGTAACAAAATGGAATAAATGAGACTCTAGTGAGGACAAATTAAAGTATTTCCAAAGCTGCATGTTTATCACAAATACTGACCCTGTTTTATGTCACCAACTGTGGCCAAATTCGTAAAGTTACTGCCGTTAGGTTCAAACTGATCCAGTGGCCAGTATCTCAAGGACGGGTCCCATTAGAATCTACACTTTAGGATGGAGGATACCTGTGACCATCCGGTGCCGCCCTAAGTTGCCAACCCTTTCCCCACCCTCTAACATTCTGACCACTGCTCCCAACCCTTTTTCACCGCACCTCTGTAGATTGAAAGTATGCTTGAACGAAGATTTCACCTCTGCCTTTTCTTTGACCAGATTTTCACTTGAAACGCCTCCATTCCAGGGACACCCCGGGTCGGAAATAATTATTCTCCACAAGTAAAGAGAATGTACAAAGTTAAATCAAGAATAGGTTGCTGCCTTATTCGATGATGTGGATTGTATCAATTACATCACTGCGCATACCAAAGATCTGCCCTTCTATTATAAGACAGTTATTACATTATTAATCAATCAGTCTGTAACTTTATCATGCAGTCTTGAGTGACCTAATTTTTTATGAATCGCGACCGTTTACCTGGAAGCGGATTTCATCAGACATAAATTGACAATGGAGATACGCATGATGTAATTATGTAAGAGCTGGATAAGTAAAATCTTTTAACGATGTCTTAGAACACTCAAGACGATTCCATGGGTTGGTTTCATGAACAGCAGCTTATACGCCAGTGTTTGGATGTGAATAGTCATTGTCCATTACTTTCAACAAGTCACAATTGCTTCAATCCCGTGTGTTATATGCAAGAATGTTTTAGTTAAATATATTAATGAACGTTTGTATCGCTTCATCCTTCTAATTTTCTACACTGGTGATCGATCGAGATCATTAAAGTATGCACTAATGAGTCTGAGATTCGATTCCCGCTAGAGCGGTACTTCCTGGCTGAGGAATTTTCCAGGCTTCCTTATTCCTCATAAATGTAAAATGCTGGAGCAATCCTAAACTTAAACCTGGAACGCTTCCTTCATTCAATTAAAACAAATTCTCTCCCAGTTTATCATTTTATTCCATGTATCCACCGTCTTCGATACTTCAACAGTAAGTTAAGTTAATTAATACTATTTAAAAATTTAATTGCTGCTATTCCTACTACGTAATTCATTCGCAAATCCCAGTACTTCACTACATTCTTTTTCATAGTCATCCTTTGCCAGTTGTAACCAAAAACTCTGCATCATAGCTGGCCTTCTTCCTACTGTTATTAGTGTGATATTATTCCCCCTTTACTTATTATAGATGTTTTAATAATTTCTTGTAAGTGACATTACTCGACTTAAACATAAAAATAGTTTGCATGAAAAAGAAAGAGAAGAGAAGAAGATGAAATTGCACAAACAGTAGTTATAATATTGTGCTTGTTTATATAAATTTCAGCTTCTAAACCATAGCACGATAGAATATAAAGAAAAAGAGAAAAGAATGGAAAAAGAGGAAGTTAGTATAAAAAGAAACAAATAAATAAAAAAAGAGAAAGAGAGATAAAAATAGTAAAAATAAAAGTTGAAAAAAAATAATGACGAGGAAAAGTTGAAGGAAATAAAATTTAAAAATAATGTTCTAAGGGAAAAAAAATAATAAATAGATTTAACTTAATACAAGGTGTTGCTTTTTAAATTCAACCGATATTTATCGACATTAATTTAGTCGATGCCTAGTCACGTAAGTGTGCTTTGCTATATACTTCACTCAGTATCAAAGTCGGTCCTGGTTGTGTAGTGGTTACCATACTTGCTTCCTAAACCCAATATCGCAGGTTCGAACCCGGCCAGGACCGATGGATTTTTTCGGACGTAAAAATCCTAAGTAAAGCCGTAGGTCCCGTGTCGTACATTTACGGCACGAAAAAAAACCTCAAGCCTGAAAGAGAGGCCTCTGAGCAAAATTTGTTGGCCATTTCACGCCCTGAATTGAATGGGACGCTGATGACTTGAGATGTTGAAGAGTGTCCATAAAAAAATCAATCAAAAAAAAAAAAAAAAACAACTTAGTATCAACCTTGAGTAGAAAAAATGACGTTACATGTAAATGGTTATTCATAATGCTGTGACTAAATAACTTTTAATTCCAGTGTGTATTTAGGCGCTTATGCATTGGTTATGACTTTAAGCCCTTAAGAAAATAGATTGGAGAAGAAATAGGTTTACATATGTATAACAAAAAATAAAAATTACTCGTAATTGTATACAGGTGTTTCAGTAAAAGCGAGCAAAAATTAAACAGAAAGTAGGGGGTGCTATACTGAACATTTTGAGACAGGAACTTGTGGTCTGTGAAGTCAGCATAAGTAAATATGGTCTTAAACATGGGAAAGCCTGAAGGCTATGCAATCTCTGATACATTGTTTTGTTCTGTATCTCCAACTTTTTGGATCGTATTATAACATGGATGCATTACTATAGTGCAGAAAAAAAGAACAATCAAGAGAATGGAAACATGATATTACCCTTACCACAAAAAAAAAATGTGTTCAAAAATCAGCAGGGAAAATTCTTCCATTTTGGCGGGGGGGGGGGGGGGCAAAGAGGGAATTATAATGACAGATTATTTAAAACAGAGTAAAACGAAATCGGGGACGTATGGGGCTGCATTACTGACCAAGCAAACATTTTGGAAAAACGCCGCGAAAACTTTTCTAAAAGTGTGCTTTTTTACAAAACGGTGCACCCGCTCATCATCGCTGATTGCAATGCAGAAAATGAATTAAGTTGGCTTTGAATTGGTACATCTTTGTCACTGTTAGCACAAAAAAGACATTTTCATCTAATGAAGCAGTGACAAGCACTGCGCAAGAAAAATAAAATTTTAAGAGGCTTAGAAATCCTTTAAGAACGTTGTGCTAAGTTTGAAATATTAAAAGATGAGTATGTTGGAAAATAAAAATACAATTCCATTTTTATGTAAGATAAGAACTTACCAATATCCCTTCCTGTTGTACATTTCAAATGAATAGCATGAAGACATTAAAATTGCAAGAAAACAAAATTGATAGTTCCATTTCGCGAACTTCACGATAGCCAGAATCCAGCTTGAAGTCGTGTAGTGCATTTTTGTTTATTTATCGTACACAAATACTCAGCATATTGAGAGATTTGAAGCAAAATAGTGAAGCTTAATCTCTGCGATGCCATTAAATTACCTTGCTACTGGGTATTCTCACTACATGTTGAATATCTGGATCATCCCATTTGTTGGATCTTCCGGACCGGCACGTCACCAATCAGGAGCCTCTAGTATTTGCATCTTTTGTTGCAATTCTGTGGGCAACCAAGAAGACGATTTGCAGATGCAGTTAGCCCGCCTCTTTTGAGGGTCGGTCCCAACCAATGTCCGGTCAGTAGAGTGGTCAGCTCCATTGTGATGCTGCCGGCCTATTGGAACCCTGCACACCTCAGTGGGAGGCGCGCAAATACTCCCAACATTTTATGCAAAGGTAACCCGTTGTTTCAAACACAAAGACAAGATAGCTTTACTTTCACTCTGTCTGGAACCCATCAAAGACGGTGCTTTTTTTCCTGATCACAGCTGTGGCGGCAACCGACAGACAAATATTGATTCTTCGTATTACTATAATAGAGCCCGATTTTTAGCTTTTTTACTTATATAAAATAAGCTATTATAGTTTTTTTTAGTTTTAGGGGACTAAAAAGCTTTAGACACTATTAATACCTTTAGGTCAATGTAAAACTTTTTTGCAAGGAGACGTTTAAAAAGCAAACTAAAATAAAATAAATAGGCAACTTTGTAGCTGTAAATGACAATATGTTGATACAGAGAGAAAAAGCTACAAACAAAAGGTACAAACTTTAAGCGTGCAATTTTCGTACCAGACTATTGTAGCTAACATATGCAAGACAAAAAATCTAATTTTCTATGTTTGGAATAGCCAAACATGGACAAAGGGGAAAAAAATTCGTCATACACCATAAATGAGGGTAAATGCATTCTTCTTTGAACAGAAGAGAAACACAAACCACTGCAGGTCGTTCACATATACTCACATTCATTAGGCATAAGAATATTTCATTTTTTATCTCGTCGGTTCCGGTAGTCCATTGATAACAATACTTGTCTCGCAGGCCCTTCAAACCTGGCCAGGGTCATAAAAATCCTAAAAATCCTTCAAAACGGAAGTAGGTAATTCCGAGTGATAGATTTACGGCACGTAAAAGAAACTCAAGTCTGAATGAAGAAGCCTCTGAGCAAAATATATCGGATGTTTCACCCCTGAATTGAACGGGACGTTAATGACGTTAGACTTCCATTTACTTCTAAAATTAGCTCAATACGAGCATCCATAGACACGCCTACCCAAACTGTCACTCCACCACCTATAAATGTAACTTTTCGGAAATGCAGCATTGTGCAAATCGTTCTCCAAACCCGGTCTTTGGCATACTGTATTCTAGGGTCTCTCTAAACCATTTTAAGGCATTGTGCACTGTGCAATGTAACGTACACTGCGTCCATCATCGTTTAGGACTACATCTCTAGCCACAACTTCAGATAGCATTTTTAAAGTGAAATGTGACAATCGTACTTACATTTACATTTAGTGCAAAAATAAAGATAATATTGAAACACAAAATGGTTAAGACTAATTTACTTTGTCTGAGACTTTGTACACATGATTGTAATATTCACCGCCACGGGTGGCCGAGGTTAAGGCACGGACTCGTGAGCGGGAGGTCTGCGGTTCGAATCCCGCCAGGACCGTCCTCCCTGACTGGGGTTTTTTCCAGGTTTTCCTCAGTCTTCATAACTGGCAAATGCCGGGGAGGTACCTAAACTTAGGCCTGGAACGCTTCCTTCCTTAAAAAAAAAAAAAAAATATCCTTTCCCAATTAATCATTTCATCTCATGTATCACCAGTGTCCACCGCCTGTGGTGCCTCAGTAGTAAAAACGGGCGTTAAACACTACTCAAAAAAAAAATTGTAATATTCGGTTACAATGACTTGTTTATAAAACAAAAAACATTCAACATAGCCTACATATCTCCATGACAACAAGTGCCTACCTTAATATTTTATGACAAGCAAATACAAAGTGTCCGGTTTTTTTATTTTTTTCCCCAGAGTGCATATTCCCTGACCCGTCGCTTAGAAGTTGTGTACTCCCCTTTGTTTACTTTATGTGGACTGATTGCAACTTTAAACCACGGACACTCTCTTGTCCTCGCCGTGTACCTCTGCATGCAGTTATTGCAGAATTCATTGAGAATGGAATGTATACTTTCTCTGAATTATATCCACATGGTAATACGTTACTGGCAAGCTAGAGGAAACCGGCCATCCTACTAGATTATTTTTCTTTGGGAACATGTGCAGAGTGTTATGTACTATCAAATACGACACAAGCCTGACTTGTCTGCCAGAGTCTGACAGGTGAAATGAATGTAATCAGGTTCACAGCAGACACTTTGAACAATTTCTATAATCTATCCAAGGGGTACTTGCAGAATAAATTAATAATATCATGTTAGTTGTTAAATGTCCCTAACATCTTTGTTTCCTTTAATTGTGTATCGCTTCTAAACGACACGTCAGAGAACATAGTTCAACAAAAATACTCCTCATTCTGAGGTCTGTCTCTTCTTGGAATTTGTCACAGAGGTCCTGACTCCTTCTGTACATTGAGGTTATGTTTTCCCTGTAGAAAAATTGTGTCAAAATAAACGAATATGCAACGGTTCTAACACTCATTTTGGGTTTAGGGCTCAGATATATGTTGTGAAACGGATAGATCGTTATATAAGTCAATAATTATGACTAATAATTATTATAAATTATATATAATGTGTGTTCACAACAATAACAATGAAGACGATGCAATGCCACAAGCGACAAATCACTGTCATCTCAACATACTGACTTAGGTAGTTGAGAATAATTTTGCAAACAGTAGACGCAGTTTTTCGCTTTGATACTTGTTGTCGGAAGAGCAAGTGTGAAACATTTTGTCTTCTGGGCCCCGAGACATGCACATGCCATTTTCCAAGAGTTGAAACCGCCACACCAAGCAGAGTTGGGGTACGACATTCGATAGAGACGGGTGTGGCCTTACAGGAAAAGGGCGTTCTTTCATGGTTCCTGAAGGAAGAAGTTCTTGTTATGCATATAATGAGCGCAGCACCCACTAGACTTCGGATGTATTATAATTCACGTTTATAAACGCCGATATTATTCCTTAGCATGGGTGAAGACTGCTTTGCATTTGTATTCGTAATGACTGTTTCTGGGAAACACTCTCTGTGACTCACATTCTACGAAACATGAACCTAGCGGGCACCCACGTCCTCCAACTGACAGTCATTTCGGCTAAGTGGACTGTTAATCATGTGCCCAATGCGTTCTTTGCAAAACAAGAAAAGGCTACATGTAAATGAGACAATTTTTCATTTACACAGAGGCATCTTAATAGACATAGAAAATGTTTACCATTAACATTCAAACTGGACTGCTATTCAGAAAAATAATTTTACTAATTTGGTTGCTTTCGTGTTCTAGTAATTTTAACATCATGAACACCGGTCGTCAAAGCTTAAGATATGTTGTAAAAGTTCAACTTCTAAGGAATAATACCAACTTTTATGCTATATAATATTTAATTTAATATTTTATAGTAGTAAGACATTCTCGTAAAATGTTAACAATGCTTTTAATTCAATTCAATTTAAAAAAAAAAACTATCAGTATATTCTTCAGCTGTTTTCCAAGGGTTACACTGAAAGCTTCTGCAACATCCTTTTATTGCTTCTCAAAGTACACTGCTCAAAAAAATTAGAGGAACACATGTTTAAATCAAAACTCTAAAATAAATATTGATATAATGTAATTTTTGACAATCAGGTGTTATTTTATGAAGAATTATTTTAAACTAGAATGAAGATTTTCTAGAATTTTTTAGCTTTTCTCTGGACAAATAAGTGAAGTTTCAAGAAATGTTGAAACCAAAGTTACTGTTCCTTGACTTATTTTTTAACAGCAATTTGTGTTAGGAAATTGTTATTTTGTGTTCTCTGAGGCTAATACAGAACAAGGAGACATCTCAGTGAAACATCATGTTGAAGGTGGTCATTCCATTTGCTTTGTCTTCAGGATTCTTCATGCCAGCCAGCCCTTCTATCATCCATAGGATTTGGAGGCGATATATAGAGACAGATGGATACAAGAAGCGGCTCAGACAAAGTCGTAAGAAGACACCAGAAGTACATGATAGATATCTTGTCCTATCAGCTTTGCGTAGAGCAAATCTACAGTCAAAAGATTTACAAAATGATGCTCGAACAACAACTGGAGTGGTGATTTCTGACCAGACTTTAAGAAATAGACTAAGAAATGCAGGGTTGAGATCTAGAATCCCTTCGCAAGCCCCTCATTTGACACGTCAACCCAAGATACCCCGGCTGAGATTTGCTCAGAATCATCTCAACTGGCAGCTCCATCAATGAAAGGCTGATTTCTTCACATACGAGTCAAGATTTCGTTTGGCCGTACACGTGAATGAGACGTCCTGGTGAACGTCTTGTAGATAATTGCAGATTTGGAGGCGGTTCCATTGAAGTTTGGATTGGCATCACTATTGAGTTTGGACAGACTGGTTGTTTGACAGCGCACGAATGTTCATGTTTACATTAATGACATTATCCTTCAACATGTCATACCCTTTGTTTATAGTATGGACCCTAATAGATATCATATTCACGGAATGCCAAAGATGTTCTGCAAGAATGTCAAATTCGGGTATGGACTAGCCTGCATGCAGTCCTGGCTTCAATCCGATTGAACGTCTGTCGGATAAGCTAGAAAAACTAGTTCGCAAACGTCCTGCTGTGCCACAGAACCTGGGAGAACTCAAAATGTACTCACTGAAGAATGTGAGAGAATCCCTCAAATCTTTATTAGGAAGCTGGTGCTGGTAGGTGGGTGTAATAAAGTAATCGCAGCTCACAAAGAACACACTAGATAGTGAGTGTTGAAATAACCATGGAAACATTGAATACTAAGCAATGTAATCTTGTATTTCCACTTTGTTTTCTGTACCAATCAATAATTTGTTCGCATTTCTAATTCTGTGAAATAAAAGTTTGTTAGAATGCCTAGTCTAATTCTTCAATCTATAATTTCAAACTGTCAGGAATTAAATTTTATCAATATTTATTTTGGGACTTATATTTAAATGTGTGTACCTCTAGTTTTTGAGCAGCATTTTCCCTTAAATCTAATGCGATGGAACCAGTCAGCAAGGCATTGCACCCACTTTGCTACATACATCAGATATCGGCTTGTTGAAAATCTCAGTCTCACCTTCGGTGGTGTTAAAGGGTTATGAGCTAACAATTAATTTGCTCTTCAGCAGAAAGGACGGTATACGTCATGGATGACACGACTTCGTGGTCGTTCTGTACTGTCGATAAATACATGACCCAGCATTAAATGCACAATGAATTACCCTTTAGAGGAACGTACATGAAAGAAACAGAGCGACGAAACCATGAGGCAGCTGCTATCTTCTTGCCAGTGCTTATGTTCTCTTGACTTTTGCTGGCTTATCTTCACCTCTGAAGAACATTGGTTTAGATTGTTAGGGAAAAAGAATATATTTCGATACTCAAGCCATGCTCAATGGCTGGACGTTTGTGCCTATGCTCCCAGGGAAGCTCCGGGAGGAAGGGATGTATTAAAGGAGACACTAGGCAGCGAGGTATGGACGGGTGTAGACGGGACCAATAGCCAATAGAACACTCCGATGCCGGCGGGGCCCCCCTTCCAAGTAGTTCGAGCCACTCAGACGCCGGAGCAGAAACCCTCCCAAGGCGCAACCCACCGTCACACCGCAAGCTGTAACAGAACCAACGGGATAAAACGATTGAGACGGGAGTGCAGAAAGTTCATGGAAAATAAGCATTCTCTCAGCATTCGCTCAGGGGTACTTACGAAAAAACTCAAGGTATGGCAGACCCCAACTCATTTGAACTGGGGCACCTCCCGAATGCGAATAGGATGACCATCGTGCCGGCTGCCTTTTATTTTTTTATCACTTGTTAGGACTTCAAAAGCATGTTTCTCAGTTTCTATCAAATGTATGCCATACCGAGCGTCCGCGTAGCAAAATTACTCTTTTGTATTCCCAAACTTGCTCGAATCTCGGCATAGATGAGTCGATTGTTTAATCATTTTATATATATATATATATATATATATATATATATATATTCTGGGGCCAGAAACAAATAACGACGCTCCATATCAAATGATTAAACAATCGACTCATCTATGCCGAGATTCGAGCAAGTTTGGGAATACAAAAGAGTAATTTTGCTACGCGGACGCTGGGTATGGCATACATTTGATATATATATATATATATATATATATATATATATATATATATATATATATTCTGCAAACCTTACTCATGGTATTTTATCTCCAAAATTATTTTGAAGTCTTTTGATGCATTGTTTTGAAGTAACCGACATTTGACACACTGTTAATTTCAAAAATACCTAGTTGTTATATTGGGAAATGTTTTTATTTGTAAATAGAAATGTTTCATTAATTGAATTACCTTTATTTCTAACAAAAGTCAAACTTTTCTCGCTATACATATCAGTTTGCAGAAACGTTTAATGTGGTCTATGTATTAACCACTTATTTATAACTCCTGCAAAACGGGTATATGGTCTTGAATACCGTTTTTCTTGCTTTACTTTAGTGATAATTTCTCTAGTATAATAAAATATTTTGCAGTATCCTTATGTCGTTCTTTTGTTTGTTTAAAAGCAAAGTATATGTGAACATAACATGCTAGTTCAAAGAACTTTGATGACTAGTTAGGTTGTAAATATCACGGTTTGCACTTTTCCAGTCAATAGACCTGAAGGGAGTGAAGCAATTAAGGAAAATGTCAGCACTGGTGACGTTTCTTGTTTCATATTTAAAATGTATGCGCCATGTAGTTAGATATAGTTTAAATGTTTTTGATAACATACATTTACCTGTTGTCATACTTTTGATGTTTTTTCTCAAGTAGTCCCCATTGGATTCAATGCACCTATCCCAGCAACATTACTTCACGATAATGCATCAAAACTTTAAAATGCTTTTGGAGATAAGACACCACGAGCAAGTTTTGCGGAATTCAAACTTACCCAAATTCTCTAATTTGATAGACTGTTAATTTTAAAAATAATCTAGCAGCCTAACTAGGATTTTTTTTATTTGTAGACAGAAATCTTTTATAAATTGAATTAAATTTATTATTTAACAAAATTCAATCATTTCTGGCCATATATATAATATAAATAAAAAATAATGTAACACTATGTAAAACTTAACTAAAATAACAAAAACTAGAGGATCAGAAAAAGAATAAAACACTTAAAAAGTCACAGATTTTGAATCAAACATTACATAAAGGAAAACAAAGAAAAAAAATCAAATACTTATTTGATAATAATAAAAAACTGTTTCGCTATACTTCGAAGTACTTGAGTTCTTCTAAGGCAAAAGGACAAGTCATATATATATATATATATATTTCATTTATATTATATATTTAGATATAATATAAATGAAAATAATGTAACAGTATAAACAATATAACTAAAATAACAATAACTAGAGAAGCACAATAAGAATAAAACACTTAGAAAGTCACAGATTTTGTTCCGCTATACTTCAAATTGCTTGAGTTCTTCTAAGGCAAGAAGAAAGACACATTATATATATATATATATAAAGTTTGCAGAAACTTTCAATAAGGTTATGTACTGACTACTTACTTAGAAGCTTCTGATGATAGAAAATGCTTCCCACGAAGGCGTTTCTTCAATTTGGGAAAAAGGAAAACGTAACATGGGGCTAAATCTGGATATAGGGAGGGCGAAGGACAAACCTGAAGCCGGTTTTTGTGAAATATTCAGCAACAACATTTGCGATGTGTTAAAATAGTCATCAACTGAATATTATGCTACGATAATATTAAGGAAATGATTTATATACTACTTAAAACAGAAGCAATAACTCATATTAATTGCAGAATATCTACCAATTACAGAATTAATAAAAATGATTAAGTTAATATTTGGTGCCAAATGAATCAATAGATCTTGATAATACTAATTTGTTCTGAAATAAATGTCAACACTAAAGTTTATGATATATTAATATCTTTACTGTTTATCTAATTAATGAATCTATTGTATTCCTTCTGACAACTATCAGAAGATTTGTCAATATATTAGTAGTTCTTCAGCCTTTTCAGCAGAACCGCCACGGGTGGCCGAGGTCGTTAAGGCGCGAACTCGTGAGCGGGAGGTCTGCGGTTCGAATCCCGCCAGGACCGTCTTCCCTGACTGGGGTTTTTTCCAGGTTTTCCTCAGTCTTCATAACTGGCAAATGCCGGGGAGGTACCTAAAACTTAGGCCTGGAACGCTTCCTTCCTTAAAAAAAAAAAAATATCCTTTCCCAATTTATCATTTCATCTCATCTATCATCAGTGTCCACCGCCTGTAGTGCCTCAGTAGTAAAAACGGGCGTTAAACACTACTCAAAAAAAAAAAAAAAAAAAAAAAGCCTTTTCAGCCTGATTAAAATTTCTTGCGGTTACTCCATCTTCGGGAACAACAATAACAATACACAAGCGAACTTAATAATCTCCATCGATGTAATGACGTCATAAGAATAATAAGAGAAGGCATTGACTTCAGAGTAGTTCGTCAAAAATTTTGTTTTATTAGTCATTTTATTTTATTTATATCTTTTTATAATTCTAGTATACAGAAAAATCGCAAATTAAACCCGTTTCTCAAATAATCACTCGTTCAATAAAGTATAAAATTATTGTATTATTCTTATTATTCTTAATCGTATAAATGTAAAGGAATAAGTGGCTGAGTCGAATAAACTGCAATTTATAATAAATTTATTTCCTGAACTTTGAAAATAAATTTCGTTAAATGTACCAAATGTGATAAAATATTATATATAATACTTACAAAATTAGTTTTATTAACTACTTGTCTAAATAACTGTTAAGTTACTCTTCGCTGTTCGTAGGCTTTTTAAATTAGAAATGTTTGGCATGTGTTCGAAATAGTCCATCATTTGATAACTAAATAGAAATTTGTGTAAATTTTGAACAGAAAATCTTATATTAGCTTTGCAATCTGAAGAAAATGTTCACTTAACTTTTGAACTTAATTCCATCGTTACGTAAAATGTGTCAGTACAAAATGATTGAACATAATGCCACTCGTAACGTTAACCCTTGGATAATAGCTGACCCTTTTGAGCTGAAATTACAAAGTTGAGTTCAAAAGATTAAGCGCAATGAAAATATTTAATGTTCCCAGGTTGGAAATCAGCGCATTTGGATGACCTCAGCGAACCACTTTGCAGCAAGCACGTCACGGTGAGTCCCCTACAAATTTTATTATCCCCCTTACTTTTCTGAGGAACTCCATTATATTCAATTAGAAGTAATGTCACGATTGCCGCATTAGCCCACGGCTATGGTTATCTCTTGTGAAAAAATGATGTGGGACTTCTGTACTTAACTTGCTATTATTAAAATGGTTACTTTAATTTATTTATACTGTTTGAGGTACTACCAACATTTACCGAAGTATTTTCCTGAACGCATTTCCAAGCTGATCATTAAAAAAAGCACTTTAATAAGTGCTATTAGTTTCTCTTAA
Organism: Metallyticus violacea; assembly: GCA_030762175.1. Classification (NCBI taxonomy): domain Eukaryota; kingdom Metazoa; phylum Arthropoda; class Insecta; order Mantodea; family Metallyticidae; genus Metallyticus; species Metallyticus violacea. Next base: position 53,537,744 of record CM060842.1, read on the forward strand.
AAATGTTGGTCTGCAAGGTATGAACATTTAATCTCGGCTAACGGATATTAAAGATTTTAAGTATAAAATGTCAAGGCTGGCGTTATTTTAATGACAGGCAAGTTTGAATTATGCAGTTGTTAATAAATTGTTATAAGGCTTGTTTGTAACTAGAGCTGGGAGGAAATCTACCTTGTACTGTAGTTTTCTGCTCTTTGATTCTTAATGTAAAACTAATTTTAGAACAATTCAAGTATTTCTTGTTCTTTTGGAAGAATAAATTTATGGTAAATAAATTGTTTCTCGTAAAATATCAGTTATTCATTACTGTCATACTAATTTTTCAAATTCTTGCTTGAGCAGGATAAGGATGGAATTAAACCGCTTGCCTTAGAAATGATATTCCTTCTGCTGGAATACATTACACTTGCAATTTCAGCCATAGAAAACATTGTGGCATTAAATAATGTAACAGATACAATGCAGATTTGACCAAGATATTCAAATATGAAGACGGAAGTCAACAAAAATCACGGAGTAAATTTAAGATTCTTTTAATTTTGCTTTATTGAAATGCAGAAGTAGAAAAATGTTTCAGCGAAATGGATATAGCCCCCCCCCCAAAAAAAAAAACTCATGGAAATCATACTCAAAGCTATTTTGGCGATTCATATTCTAGAGATGAGTTTCCATAAATCTAATTTGCCTAAGAATGGTAAATGTTCGAATGGCACTACAGTATGTAATTTATATAATACATTTCATGTAGATTACAGAGCCCTCGTTTGGACGCGTGGCTGGCTTAACAGGAATTAGCTTGGCACTGGGAAGCACTCTGTTTGCCGCTAGAGTCGGATATTCGCATTAAATCGCAACTTCTCGCTACGAAATGTTAAATGCAACTTCTTTCTACGGGGTATGAACCACGTCTTCTTCTCTATAAATACAGAGCACATCCTCTCCCCACGGAATACAGAACACAACTAAAAAAATACTTTGAAATATAAACTGTCACTTATTACAATGAATTGTAATAATACGATTCATTACAATGCATTATTTTCAACATAAGTACACTAAACAAATGAAATTCGTTAATTTCTATTGAGTCTCAACAAAGCAGTCTGTCTCGTGTTTCATTCTTGATACAAATTATTAATTTTGTTACGTTTGTCACTGACTAATTCTCTTAATATTAATATTTTCTTTATTTGTAATTAATCTATTCATATTCTTGGCTATGTGTGTGGTCCTTTGAGTCGTTACATTTGTATTATTGAGTATTGAAATAAAGTTCAACAAACATACATTAATACACATTGTAATAGCCCTTATCTGATAAGCGAAATCTATACAAATGAGCTTACTAGATTTATACGTATTAAAACATATTACCAACGAATATTTGTTATTTGAATTGAAAAATAAAGTCTTTATCTAACGTAATAACATATGCAAATAAATTTCTTAAATTAATATATTCAAATAACTATTACCATTAAATGTTTGGGGCTTTATGTTGAACATTATAGCTTTTACCTAATATAAAACATATGAAAATGAACTTATTAAATTAATATAATTAAACAACTGCTACCAATGAGTGTTTAGGGCCTTAAATCGGATATTTTACGCTTCAATTGTTTTTCTCAATTATTGGTAGAAATTTATCTTCTTTATGCGTTTTGTGATTATAATTATTAATAAAGGTATTGCCATTTTTTTAGAACTCTTCAATTGTTGGTAGATGTTTATTCCCTCCTAAGTTAAGGAATCTAAATGATTTGTTCCTCGTCTGAACCGCAGAAATATCAAAATTGCCCTACTGCTCACGGAAAGTCTTGTAATTTGACATCATAAGCTGTGAAGCAATTGAACCGTATTGGACAAATGCCCTAAGTACTCATTAATTAACAAGTGAAAAAAGCTTTGTGTGCAATGTTCTGGCAATCGAAATGAAGCAATAAAGTGGAGCAAAGGCTCGTTCGTCACAAGACAAATACTCACGAGATTAAGCTTTGCGTAAACAGTGGTGACGTCAATGGTCTGAAATGCTGTGCCTAATGGAGAAAGCGGATGAGCAGTAGGGAATCAGGTGGTAATTTCGACATTCTCTATCATAACATGGTCTTCCCCGAATTATCTGCGATTACTTTCACGAACATTACCTGTGATAAAATCTTCATAGCCTGCTTTGTCACACAAGAAACCAGCAGAGAGGAAGCTAAATACTAGCAGCAAAAAACGAACGCTGTAAATACCTCAGGTGGGGGATTCTAGGAATGTTACGTGTTATCTGTTGACTTTTTCCTCTACGTTTGATAGTCGATGTTGCTTTGTTTGTATTTACCTTTCCGTGTTCTGCCTTAGAATTTTTCTGGTCAGGTAATTCTGTTTTTTCATATAGGCCTTTTACCTCCATTTAATACCTTATCGATATGGCCGTGTGTTTTAAAAATAACTACTTAGCAAGTACTCTAAGAACGTCGATGTGATGAATAAATGAATCCAAAATTTATTGGAACCTAATATTCATTCAGTTAATGTACTCTGAACTTCCAAATAAGAAACAGTATGTGATACGTAACTGGTGGATTGAACGGGGCGACTCAGGCGATAGTGTTTGGAGTATTTTGGGAGGTCCCGCATTCAGATCCCTTGGGACCCACAGTCCTAGTTGGTGATTTGGTTTATTTATGGACGCTCTTTAACATTTCAGGTCATCAGCGGCCCATTCAATTCAGGGCGTGAAACGGCCGACAAATTTTGCTCAGAGACTTCTTCTTTCAGGCTTGAGGTTCATTTACATGCCGTAAATCTACGACATGTGACCCAAGGTTTTATTTTCCTTCAAAGGCAGACATATTTTAGGATTTTTACGCCCGAAAAAATCCATCGGTTCTGGGAGGGATTGAACCTCGATCTTGGGTTTAGGAGGCAAGTATGGTTACCAATAAATGAATGGTGTTAAATGCCCGTTTTTGCTACAGAGGCACCAAATGCGAAGGAACACTGATGATACATGAGACGAAATTATATATTGGGAAAGGATTTATTTTTAAGTAAGGAAACGTTCCAGGCCTAAGTTTAGGGTACCTCCCCGGCATTTGCCATTTATGAGGACTGAAGAAAACCTGGGAAAAACCTCAATCAGGAAGGATGGTCCTGGCGGGATTCGAACTCCAGATCTCCCGCTCACGAGTCCGCGCCTTAACGACCTCGGCCACCCGTAGCAGTATGGTTACCACTACATCACCAGGACTGTCTGACAGTGTTGGCCTTGGAGTGTTTCGTGATTTTCCCTGCTTAAGCGAATGCTGAGAGGGACATTTCTATCAATGTTCAGCTCTCCCATTTAATTCCATTTATTCCTTTAAAGGATTGAAAGTGCTAGAGCGAAGTGAGCTGGTTATGTGTGCCGTACGCTTTGGAAATGTTTCTGCTTCGGTGTCTGGTATAGAAGCGGGTTTAGAACTCCTTGGAGGGGGGATCCTCCGGCGTCGAGTGTTATATCTGGAAACAATGTTAAGGAACCCATCTACGTCCTTGGATCCTGGTCGCCCGGTGTCTCCCTTACCTCATCCCTTCCTACCGGAGGGTAGGCACAAACGGCCAGCCTTCAGCAACCCTGAAGTACCGAAGTATCCTCCTCCTTTACTAACAACACATTTCAATATATAGATTTAAATAGCTTTTATTTCTCCAAGATTCGCGCAATTCTCGTTTATCTTCTTGAGTTATCAAAATTCCTAGAAACTGCTGCGATAAAAAGCTAACATAGTACAGCCTTGAGAAACATTCTAGAGTCTTTCAACGAGCAAATGGGAAAATATAGGAAAATCTGGAAATAGGCACTTTACTATACTTTTAGAGAGTCAAGCAACCTTAAAGATTCTTGAGACTGATAGAATGAAATCAAGTCTACCGAATGGTGTTCAGCCTGATGTAATTTATGGCAACGCAAGAGCAGATGACTTGGCTAAAGAAGTGTCTGTTAAACCCTTTTATGGGTCCTAAACCTAGACTTGGACTGTACTACTGATATGTGCGAGGAGCAATGCAAGAACAGACTTGTATTTAAGAACAATTAGGCAGGACTTGGGAACTGCTAAAGTCTTAAAGGGAGTAAAAATTGTGATTTTAAATTTTTTTTATTTATTATTCATTCTATTTTTATTTTATTTTATTATTATTATTATTATTATTATTATTATTATTATTATTTTCATTTTTCAGATTTTCATGTAATGTGAATATTTGGGCATTTCCACTTGTTTTTATGTATGTTTTAAGGCAGTGCGATAATTCAAACTATTTTTAAAACTTTGGAAAATCATATGTCACAGCCTTTTACGCTGCTCTGGACCATTCGACGCAGTTAAATACGGCCACGGGTGGCCAAGGTCGTAAAGGCGCAGACTCGTAAGCGGGAGGTCTGGGATTCGAATCCCGCCAGGACCGTACTCCCTGAGTTAGGTTTTTTGCAGGGTTTCCTCAGTCATAAATGGCAAATGCCGGGGAGGTATCCTAAACCTAGGCCTGGAACGTTTCCTTCCTTAAACATTTTTTCCCAATTTATAATTTTATTTCATGTAATATCAGTGTCCACCGTTTGTGGTGTCTAAGTAGTAAAACGGGCGTTAAATACTATTTAAAAAAGAGTTAAATATCAATAATTTTGTAAATATTTGCTCTAGAGGTATCTTTTTTCTAATAGTTTGGTAAAGGAAGGAAGGAAGGAAGGAAAGAAAAAGATAAGATCAAGAGCATGAGATCAGAGCTATTGCTCTAAAGAATTTTGAGGTCCTAATTCTTCTAAAAATATTATATACATTTTCTTTTCGTTCTGAAGAAAAAATCATTTTTTCCCTAGAAATACCCATTATATTATAAATGTAAAAACCTAATCTTGACATTTTTATCGAGTAATTTTAAGATAGTAACAACTAATTAATAAACAATTGTTGAAAATTATATGCACAATTACTTTTATTATGTAAAAAGTATGTTACCTTTTTAAAAATTGTAACTTTCTTAATATTCAGTGCAACTTCTCTCCCTCTTCGTTAGTCTCATGAAAAATGTTCATAAGTATACCATGCAAAAGTCAGGTAGCTGTCTCTAATAGCTCTACAAGGGGTGTAGGAGTTCCGACCAATTCAGATGCTCTGGTGCGAGTTCTGCGGACCTTGTGGTAAAGTAGTTTTGAATAGTGCTGGTGAATAAGTAAGAGATGCCCAGTGATTTCTGGTGGCGTTCATTTTCTGTTTATGCGGTTATAGTGGAATCAGGTTAACAATCTCTCTTGCTTCCGAACTGAACACATTGTAGGGACGGATTATTGCACAGCTGTATCGCTCTCATCTTTTTTGTAATTGTTTGTTGTATTTACGTAGCTGAAAAGTTACATCCACCACAAATTTCCTAGAATTGCCTTGTGCAGATCGTTACAAGGTGATTCACCAGGACTATTCAAAACTACAGTACTTATAACGTTTCTAGAAGTATATCGAGCCGTATATCCAAGCCCCTCTCCTGGGAAGTCGTCCAGATGGATTGGACTTGGTTGGTTAGTGTGTTCCAGCAACTCACTCACGGGCTCGTGAGTATGCTGAGGCCCAGTAGTACATTACGTCGTGCTGTCCCACCTTAAGTGCTCGGGTTACCCATCTGCAAAGTTGGAGAAGCTGATTGGACCAAGGCGCAGGTAAGCAGCGTATCCGCTTCTGCCCAGAAAGGGGAGGGGGGTTTGGTTTAGACTCTAGATGTCGATCTAATTGAAAGACTCACTAGGGGAGTGCTTCAGATGTGTACCTTGTTGTTATCCTCATGGTAACCGCATCTAAATTAGTTCCTGAGTAAATAAAGGAATTTTCTAAATTTAACATAGCGGGGATAGGATATTTTGACTCCCATTAAAATGGATAAGGTCTAGTTCAGTTGAGCAGTAGACTACTAACGACCTCTCTCAACTTAGCGGGTATTTCTAAAGACTGGCAAGGAAGTTGATCCAATTTGTAGAAGATGCAACAGAGGTTGAGAGTTTAATTTGCTGTGTGACTGAAAACGTTACAGCTTAATGAATTAAATACCTCAATAAAATTACCTGCATTTCAGAAGTTCTCTGTTAAAAATTACATTATTTATTAATACTGAAATATTCAGAGACTATAGGATAAGCTTAACGCAGAAGGCTATAAGCTTTTGGAACCACAGGACTATATCTTCTTCTCTGGCTACAATGACGAAAAACTGCAGATAATTCTTCTTTGTAAACGAATGGGGCGAACTAGTTTAATAGAAGACATTGAAGTAGATCACTAAACTATAGTGCAGTTGGAAATTTTGATCGGTTCTTGATTAGCAGCGTTTCGGTAGATAAAGAGGCGGATCTGCACTGTTGGCATGTTTCATGCTTGGCCCACAAAATCGGTGATGGGCACCAGCATCGAAATCGATAATGTGCAGTTGCACATTGATAAACTGCATCTGTAACCGTTACAGCTTCTGCATCTTCTCCGGGACAGAACAGGACAAAATCAAACGTGTGCTTGATCCCTGCGCCAAATTACAGTAAGTCCTGTTAAAAGTGATTTATATTGCCCAAGAAGTCAACTAACAAATTTTCCAGTACAGATCAAAGATCGTTATATTGACAATAAAATTCAAGTCTCTCCAAAATTGGTGGTAGGGATGAGAATATTCTTGATTCATTCTGCTTTGAATAATCACTAAATGAGAAATGTTGTATGATTAACAAAGGGTTTATGCAAGACGAGGCGCAACTTCATTATAAACATTTTAATGCCACAATCTTATGTATTTGCTATTCTAAGAACTTTATATTCTAATTATAATAAGAGGTGAATTGTTTTTCACAATATTTTTTATAACTTTTTCTGTTTCTGTTTCTGAACGTTGGATTTCGAGAAAGAGTTGTGTAAAATGGACACCATGGTCACGCTGCCTCAATTGCATGAACTTGCATGGTTTTGAAATCTCAGGTTTATGCTGTCAACGTTTGGGATCTGCATTAGATAATCGTGCAACAATTGTTCTGCATCTTCATATGTTAAACAAAATTGAAAGAAACCTTAAAACGTTTTGGCATATTTGTTGAGATTGGTGCCGGATTTGTGGAGCACGTTATGTTATTCATCCTTCTTCTATGGTTCTATAATTTATATAGTCGCGGTGCAGAGCAATTGCTTTTCCATTAAGATCATTACTTTAACTGTCTATTCCATACTCTCAGCATTAAAGCTATTATTTAGCAGTATTTATGTTCAAAGCTCAGCCAAAATTAATATAGATGTTCTGAACTTTAAAACCTATTCTGAAGATCAACCAGATATAGTACAGAATACGTATTGTCGTTCTTTTTTATTGTTATTACTATTCTTTTTTATGATCATGGCACTTTTTTTGAGTAGTGTTAAACACCCGTTTTTACTACTGAGGCACCACAGGCGATGGACACCGGTGATACATGAGATGAAACGATGTATTGGGAAACGATTTTTTAAGGAAGGAAAAGGTAGGGTACCTCCGCGGCATTTGCCAGTGGAGGACTGAGGAAAACCTGGAAAAAACCTCAGGCGGGATTCGAACTCCAGACCTCCCGCTCACGAGTCCGCGCCTTAACGACCTCGGCCACCCGTGGCGGTATGGCACTTAAGATTTACATTGCCAGGTGATGGATGACATATTACTTAACCGAGTGCATTCAGGGGACTTAGTGGCCAAAGTTTCTCAGGCATTTACCTAAAGAACTGAGGGAAAATGCTACCCGTAGACTTAATCTCTTTGTTTACTTGCACTCTCAACGCTTTTTGAATTGAAAACAAAGGGCTTTTCTTCTGATCAATTTTATTTAAATGGCGTTTAATGCCTGTTTTAACTACTGAGGCATTGCAGGCGGTGTACACTAATGATATTTGAAATGAAATGATAAACTGGGAAGGGATTTTTTTATAAAGGAAGGAAACATTCCAGGTTTAATTTTTTTAGGACACCTCCCCGGCATTTGCCATTCATAAGGGTTGAGGAATACCTGGAAAAACCCTCATTCAAGGAGGAATCGAACCCCAGACCTCCAACTCATGAGTCCATGCCTTAAGGACTTTGCCACCCATGGCGATATAATCGAAATGAACTACGCCTTTATTTAAATTATATTTTTTTAATTTTCCGCACATCTTTGTAACTACGTTATTGCAATTTCGTATTTTTTTATTTCCATACAAATTTCACGGTTGAGGAAGACTTTCAAATGTTTCTTAAATCTCCTGATGTTGCTACTATGTGAGATTCAACTGAAACACCTTCACGTCTTGGTACAGTTAGAGAGTAAATAAAATGGCAAATAGAGAAAATAAGACACTTATCCCTAGAGGGATAAAGCTAGGACTACAAGAATGTCCAAAAATAAATAAGTAAATAAATAACTCAACACAACGCAACGTATTATTTTTCTGTTCTCTAAAGAAAGCCTGCATCTTGTGATAAGCTCCACTCCAAGGGGGCACCGTTCAGATATCTTTACTCCCGATTGGATTTTCTAACAAAAGGATGTTGCCAAGTGGTCGTTTATCATCAGCGTATCCAGCGTTCTAGACCCCACGTGTCCAGTATGTTCCTTCTCCAGCCATTCACCCCTTGCCCTGGAATACGTTTCCACGTGCGTTATAAACCTCTCTGAGAAAAGTCTCAAAGGTTGAGAAATACTCTTTATAAATATTTCATTCATTTGAATGGACAAATTTTAATTTTTAAAAATGTATCTTGATAAATATAGATTTAATCTATGAAATATCTTAAAAATTTATTTCCATTTCCTAGTAACCTACTGCAGATATCAGCATTTCTGAAATAATTATTTGATGTGGGTGGGTTTGTAAAGTGTTCAAATTGAGGAACTAGTTGATCTAAGAAGTAGCCATGCGGCCTGGTAAGCCGAGGCTAAGATTGCTCGAAGCTGCTAGATATTGCATTATTACACATTAAAACGATTTTTGTTCTGTGTATTATAAAATGTTTATTGATTAGCTTCGTGTTCTCCTGTCTTTAGTTTACTTTTTTATTTATTTTGAAAAACGTTTATCTTTCCTTCTGGTAAATACAGATTTCTGAATGTAGTTTTTATATAAAAACCATTTAATTTTATTTTCAATTCAGAAGGGGGAAAAGATCCAAATTTTAAAGATGATGCCATTAACAGTCTCTTATTTTCTATTATTACCTGAATACTTGTATTGCTAACGTAAAGTTTAAAATAAACCAAATTAGTTGTAGGATGAAAAACAGTTAATTATGAATATCACATTTATTAATATTTCAAATATACATATTATGCAGCATTTTGAAACAATGTTTTACCAAAACACAATTATTACATAAAATTCTCAATAGGTTTTATACCAGTATTATTCTAACCAAATTCAAATTACAACAACAATCCAGGTTGCCAGAAAATGATAGAAAACAAAATATGTTCAAGTGCCATAAGGTACGGGTACCATTTGAAAGTTCAAAACAGGGGTTGAAGGTAAGTGGGTTAAATCTAAAGTATAACCAATAGTGCTTTCAATTTTTCCTAATATTTAAATCGACATTTTTGTTTGAATTAAATTTATTTAAAATAGGCAATTTTTTCATTTTGGCGATTTCTGAAATGAAATACTTGTATATCTCAAAGTAGTTGCAAAACAATAAAAGAAAGAGTCTTAGGGCAGTTTATGAATAGACTATATAAAGAAAACAACTTAGATAGTTGCAAGTTCCCATTTTCTGGGAAATTTAGCTTTTGCATTTGCTAAATAAAAACCGATTTCGTCATCATTAAGCATCTACATTTCTAAGCACTAAAACCAGAATGAAGTTATGTAAGTAACATGTGGGAGGGGTACAAATGGTCACGAGCTACAACCCACCGTCTACCCCTACGTCTGTCACTCATCAGTCCTTGTTTACCTGGCGGGCAGTGATTGATAACTTTGCTCCTGTTTGTTTTTATTAACCTAATAGTTGAATGCGCCTAATTCAGCAGTTGAGTCTTTGTGCTATTTTTCCTCAAGGATTGTTTCTGTTCCTACCAAGAGTCTTAAACTTTAAATCCCCATAGGTTCTTAGGTAAAAAAGTTAATAAGAGACTATTTTGCCATCGAGCTTTTTCAAGTATCATTTAAATATGTATTATTTATTATTTCAAATATATGTATTTGTAACATCAACTGCAAAGCATTTCATCATTTTAATTTGATATTTTAATGATATATGCTGCCTTTATTTAGCGTCTATGTATAGGTGATAATACTAAGTTTTCTAAATAATAAGATAGTGTTTAGAACACAAGTATTAAAATTTTTTATAATACCGATCAAATATACGCTATATTTTATCTAAAAATGTTATGGGGGAAATTTACCTCAGAAATAGATTAAGTAATTTTCCTACATATCATCCTTTAACATTTACACTTCTCTGCCATAGCATGCCAGTCCCCCTTCTCGTTTCATAAAAAAAGTAGCAGAACGAGTGCAAAGCATGCACTCAAAAATGTCATATTCCTCATTTACATAAACATTTCTCTCCACAATGCTTCACATGTCATCACAGTAACATGGAGTCTTTCATTACCATAAAGAAGCAAGGTACTGTCTTTTGGACCAATATGCTGATTTACTGTTTTCCAAGACTCGTTAGTAGTATATAGCGCTCAAGAAAGAAATCGACATACACAATACCTTGAGCACTCCAGAACTCCGTAAGAACTATGGTAGCCGGTCTGATTTTTGACTTCACTGAAGCGGCTTCGTCTCTTGAATGCTATTTCATATTGAACTGTTCTATTTCGGGATGAAATTATGTACCTAAGAGTCATCACTTGCGAGAATGCATCTTCTTTTGCTGCATGACAATCCAAAAGCTTCTGAAACATCTGCTCTTAAGATCTTTTCAACATTCTGTGAGGGTGATTCGATATGTAACATGGTTCGTATTCGCCTCAGCCACGTTTGTATATGTGGTTATAAAGTTTGTTTTCTGTGTATCAATTTCATGGTCACAAATCATTTTGATATTCAATCAATGTTTGGAAATCGTTTAAACACACGCGTTTCGACTTGCAGTGAAAAATGAATGAGATTCAATGTTTTTATCTGGAGACAAAAACAGCAAAGGAAATTCATGAGAAGATTTTTGGGTGACGCGTGCTTTTCCTATGAAACGTTCAACTTTGGGTAAATGAGTTCAAGCGTGGTAGAACAATCTTCGAAGAAGCAGCAACTGGAACTTCAAAGTCAGCTGTTAGGCCAGAAATCATCGATAAAGTCCGTAATACTGGTTTGGCTGACAGATAAGTGAAAGTGCGCAAGTTGGCATCATAACTGAACGGGTTCATATAATGAACTACACATGAAAATACTTGTGCCTGATGGGTGCCGAGTCTGCTCTCTCCAGATCAAAAGCAAAATAGCATGGGAACTTCGGCCAACAGTTTGAAAATGTTTAAGAAGAATCCAGTTCACATTTATGGGGTTTTGGGACTATGGACGAAACGTGAATTTATTACCATGCATGAAAACGAAATAGCATGCAAACTGTTCCGAAAAAGAAGAAATGTGATGGCAAGCTGGTAACTTCAGATTTTGGGGATGCAAAAGAAAATCCCTTGATTGACTACTTGGAGAAGGGGAAAAAACCATCACTTTTGGAGAGACTGAACACAGCGATCGCGAAAAAAAGTATGGGAATGGCCAAAAGGGAGGCGTTGTTTCACCATGACAATGCGCGGATGCATTGAAGCCGCGTTGCTCAGGACAAATTAACCGAATTACGATTTGATTTGAAATTCACTCTATTACCTGATCGCGCATCCTGTACCCCATCTGTTTCCGAAACTCAAAAAGTTCCTGACTGGAAATAAATTTAAAAGTTAAATGAGGAGGTCATATAGGAGGTAAATGAGTCTTTTGAAGGCCTCAAAGAAACCAATTGGATTCAGGCTTGGAAAAGTGCGTTGAAGTTTGAAGGGACTAAGTCGAAATATAAAGTACGTTGCAACTCTGAAATATAAACCCAAGCTACTTATCAAGCAACCCATCGTGAAATACTTTTTTCACGTGTAGCTCTTTGCGAATGAATATCTGCACGTTTACAAAGCTTATAATACTAATATGTTAAAATTTACTAATATGTTAAAATATGTTAAAATTTAACATTAGTTGCTTTACGACTCTTCCAAGAACTTGTGCTATATGCACACTTGGCTTTTTGGTTGTAATATCCGCTAAATTTAAATTGTTTTCATATATTCGCTCTGTCACCTTCATTCAATCATCGTAATTGCTACGAAACAAACTACTGCAGAAACGTATGCGCCTAGGCAAGTTTATCAAGAGCCGACTGCTGCCACAACAATGAATATTTAAGTATGCTGGTTCTGTTTGAAAAAAAAATCGCTTATATTTGAGCGACCAATAGTATTTTTGTAACATTTTCAAAACTGCAACCATTGCATTATTTCAGTTAGATAAAGAAACTATTTAATTTAATTTCAGTATAATTCACATACCCATATAAAATGTTCAACTAACGCATTCGACATTTATGAGTTTTTTTTATTCTCCCTTAAATAATCTGCATTTACGAGTCCAAAATCAATGTTGATTGTGCCTAAAAATCAGTAATATAGTCTAATGATCAAATGGAGTGGCTAAGGCGGCAGTCTCGGCGATCCCGACTTTGGGCTTTCCACTTTCCCATTTCATCTCTTTTGTTCCGTTGAGATCGGAAGTACCAAGGCGAGGTGTACTGGTGCGGTGTGACAGTCACTCGCACTTAGAAAATGTTTCTGCCCCGGGGTTTGGCATGGAAGCGACTATTAATGAGGGTCTCGAAATTTTTGAAGAAGGCTTCGCCAATGTCGGGGTGTTCTATTTGTTACGGCCCTTGTCTATGTCCTACTCTCACCGCCTCTGGATCCTGGCCGCCCGGCGTCACCTTCATCTCATTCCTTTCTCTCGCAGGCCCTATTGCGAATGTTAGGCACAAACGGCCAGCAGTGAACAAGGTGACACAATACAATATTCTCCTCCGTCAATTACTAAGCTAATCTAACGAGCTGATGTGATATGCTCGATTTAATAAGTACTGTAATAATAGAAGTATAGAGATTCGTAGCCACAAAAAACATATAACCACACTCTCCAAAATTATGACCACGGTAAGGGGTAAGATAGAATAGGATAGCCGTCCTGACCTTGGGTTAATTATGGTTACCATAGTCACGTAGAGGAATGCTAGGATGGATATTTACATTCAATAAATTTTCCCTCTGCCGGTGATTCTGTTACGGGCCGAAAGTGCCAAGCGAGGTGGGTTGATGTGACGGTGACTTGCGCTTTGGAAAAGTTTCTGTTCCAGCGTCTGGTAAGGAAGCGGTTCTTCTGACTGCTTGGAGGATGACTCCGTCGGCGAAAGGGTGTTCTATCTGTGAACAGTATTAAGAACTCCGTCTATGCCCTCGCCTCACCGCCTGGCCCTGTTCGCCGGATGTCACCTTCACCACATCCCTTCCTCCCAGAGTTTCTTACATAGGAAGCATAAACACAAAAGACCCATTTGAGTGGTCGACGTGCCAAAGGATTCTTCTCCGTTATCTTTTACCAAGACATAAGAAAAATATATCTAATTTCTTAATACATTTATATATGAAATATTAGAAAATTAAATTGTTATTTTCCTGAAAACGATACAAAACAGTTTATTAATGTGCTAATATTTATCAGGAGATTTTGAAGCGGCGCATCTCTAGAGACCTTTTGTCAGCGCAAATATCTCCGTAATTCATGATCTTAACAGCCTGCCTAAGATTTTAATGATGAACAAGTTAATATTTTCTCGGTTAATGTTGACATGGACGCCAGCGGCACAGAGAGAATTGAAACGAGATGAAGCGGCTGCTGAGACTGAGGTTAAATGGAAAAACAAGAGCTAGAAGGTTGCCAAATAGGTCAACTTATGTAGATGAACGGTGTCGCGGCTGATGCTATTCCTGGCGGTGACGTCAGTAACATTCCGCACCACAGCACGTCTCTTCTCTACACCTGTAGGATACTTTCCTGTTCACCAACACCCATTTAACATCGTTTTATAAAATTTATAATTATATACTATTTGTATTTGAATTTTTGTTTCTGCTAGCTTGGTTTGTTCTGTTTTTAGTTATAAAAAATAAATTTTTGTTCGAACAGTATGAGATTAGCCTTGTATTCAAAACTGTAACGAGGTAGTAGCTTATAACACCATTCTCATTTTCCTTAAGAGACATGCAGCTCTCCCTCTTTTGCCTTTAGACACGATAATTAATTGACACTACGAATTTTAAAATCCATCATTTAAGGCTCTCTATTAATACATTTATTTTTATTGCTTAATGTCACATTTATTAGAACATTCCCCTGATTAAGTTATTCCTTTGTTTAATTGCTTTTCTTAATTACAATCTTGAAGTTGTACAATTTTAACTGATGTGCATTTATTATATTTTCATTTTGCTATCAATGACATTCTCTTATAAATTTTTAACAAGTTGGCGAACAGTTTCTCTATCTGGAACACTATTGCCAATGTATTTTCTTGATATTCGTCTTACCATTTCTCTTTTCGTTTTCGTTTTTACATATGTATCGTTCATAGAAACCAGTTCTTGAAGCCTATATTTATATAGTGGCTTGACTAACGGAGAACGATTAGCACAAAATTACACACAATGTAAGCAGCGAGAATCACTCCTCCCTCAAACTAACTACAAGCTGCTATCTGCACATACACTATACGGCCTTGACGACTAGCTTCTCACAATAGTAGCCGCTTGCTCGCATCTCAAATAACCTCATTCTAAATTAGACACAATGTTATATCTAGCGGGAAAGAGATAGAGAGGGGGGAGGGAGGGGGAGGGAGGGGGAACTAATATCCCCCCCATTTGCCCAGACTTAGGAATGATTGTCTTTTAAGAAATCTGGCTTTTAAAATAATATATTACCTATAACACTTCTGCATGTATTAAAAATTATCATTGCCATTTACGTTTTCTGTTCAATAAAATAAAGCATATAAAAATATAATTTATCCCAATATATCCATCCTGTGAACAATAGCCTCGACATAACCCTTAACATATTAATGCAATATATTGCCATATAGTGCACTCTAATGCGTTAGATAATGTTCTTTTGTTGTTCGTAGATGTGGAACGGCATTTTTCTATGGCAGAATTCTGGTGCGAAATTTACCTATGTCAAAGATTAATGAAAACATTCCGTGAGGATGCGTGAAAATGCAGGATTGAATCCTGTTTGTGTCAAAACCTATATAGGGTTTTCTTTTATTTTTTCAGGTGTTTCCTATACAGGGAATTTGGGACGTAAAACGTTTATTTTGCAACCACTGCAATATTAATTGTAAAAAATACTTTCTTATTAAACATTGTACTTTATTTTGTATGACCATATAAGATGAAAAGCTCAGTACTTTAGATATAATGTTAGAATAGCATTATATATATTACTTTGGTAGTAATGCATCAGAATTACTAATTAGAGTAACGAATGAACAACAGTTTTAAATGGAAAAAATATTTCCTTTGCGATCGTTTTCATAATTCTGTTAATTTTTACGTAATTTTGTCTTAAAGATAGAATAAACATGGCAGCATTGACCGAACGGAAAGAATGCATTGATTGTAGCGACAATGTAAACATACATAACACACTCTTTCCGAAATTTGTATTGGCAGCAGGTCAAATCTGATTACAAGGTTAAGGATTAAGTGGCATTGCCAGAGATCTCTGTGAAATGTTTTTTTTTTTTTTTTTTTTTTTTTTTTTCAAAATCCGTAAAGTAATTACTGAGAAAATGCCAAGACTATTTTATTTCTCTTATTCATTCTATTATCAATTCTTTCTTGTTTTTGGCAATACTTTTCACAATTTTAATTGCTTACTAGTTATTTCTTTTTAATTTTTTATGATGTAATGTGTTTAATTACCTATAGTGCTAAAGGCTGTTAATTTGCTTTAATAATTGACGATTATACTATATTTTTTAAAAAATAATTACAGTTAACTAAAAATCAACGTACAAGTTCAAATTTTACTGCAGCTAGAGCTTACCTAAAAGTCTTATCAAGGATTTTCTATAGCCCAAAACCACATTACCAGTAATTTATACATTTTCGCCCCAGTTTTATATCGGATCATAAAAGAAATTCAGAATCTTTTCAAGTCAAATACTGAAAACATAGCGTAAAATATTTTGGAATGGTACAAGCGGCAGATCCAGTGTTTTAAAGCTATTGATGGCATGATCATGTTTTTCAGTTTAATTATGCTAGAAAGATCTCTAATTTGTACTCCCGCAATCATTCAGGCTGTTTCGCCCTTTGAGGAGTAAAATCGATTTTCTTAAATTTGGTAAATAATTAGACATAATGAAACTTGAAAGTTGCAGATAACTTCGATTTTTGTTGATTTGTTTATTCGATCATTTGCTAAAGTGTCACAGAACGTGGACACTGATAATTTGATGATACTTTAGACAATGTAATACCATGGAATTTGCTACCGCCACGGGTGGCCGAGGTCGTTAAGGCACGGACTCGTGAGCAGGAGGTCTGCGGTTCGAATCCCGCCAGGACCGTCCTCCCTGACTAGGGTTTTTTCCAGGTTTTCCTTAGTCTTCATAACTGGCAAATGCTGGGGAGGTACCTAAACTTAGGCCTGGAACGCTTCCTTCCAAAAAAAAAAAATATCCTTTCCCAATTTATCATTTCATCTCATGTATCATCGGTGTCCACCGCCTGTGGTGCCTCCGTTGTAAAAACGAGCGTTAAACACTACTAAAAAAATGGAATTTGCCAGGGATGAGGACTAAGGCAAATCTAGGGGGAGGGAAACTCAATCAGAGAGAATAATCCTGTTGGAATTCGAACTGCAGACCTCACGAATGCGTGCCTTAACGACTTCGGTCAGTTTTGTAGAGTAATTTAGGCTACCAATAGATTAATCTAAAATATGATCTCATTTGTTCATTTATTACATAAGCAAACTTTTTAGATATACATCTGTAGTATATTTGGTATATGTCATCAAAACCTGTACTATAGCACTAAAATATATGTGGAAGTTAGTAATAAATTCACTATTATAGAACTCCAAATACAGGAATAAAAGAGGGTATCCACTCTCATCTATGATTTAATCTTTACACAGAGTGTAACAAAAACACTGAGAATACTTTCGGGCCGAGTTCCTTAGACCAAAACAAGAAAAAAGTCTAAAAATATGTTCGGATATGCCTGGTTGTGAGTTATGGTTGGAAGATGGCATTCAACGCTTTTCGAGGTAGGACCCAGCAACCTAAGTAAAATATTAATTAACTTTTACAGACAATTAAGTGATGATACTGATGGAAAGTTTTATGATTTGGTTGCCTTCTGTCTGATACAGCTGTGGAGTTTCGCACACAATATCATGCATAAAAATCACATGTGTGTTCACCATATGAACACAGTGCCATGCACCGCCATGGGTGACCGAGGTCGTTAAGGTACGGACACGTGAACGGGAGGTCTGGGGTTCGAATCCCTCCAGGACCGTCCTCCCCGACTGAGGTTTTTTCCAGGTTTTCCTAAGTCTTCATAAATGGCAAATGCCTAGGAGGTACTCTAAACTTAGGCCTGGAATGATTCCTTCCTTGAAAATAAATCCTTTCTTAATATATCATTTCATCTCATGTATCATCAATATCCATCGCCTGTGGTGCCTCTATAATAAAAACGGGCGTTAAACATTATTCATTCATTCATTCATTCATTCATTCATTCATTCATTCATTCATTCATTCATAATGCCATGTAAAACAATTGCAACATAAGTCAAATGCAAAAAACTGACTAATCAGGAACATGTTAAATATAAACAGATCTGCATGGCAACGTCATAATATGCATCAGCAATGATAACATCATTCAGTTGTCTGTAAACGTCAATTATTATTTTAACGAACTTGGGTTGTTGGATCATGCTCAGAAACGCGTTGAATCTCAATCATAGCTCACAACCAAGCATTTCCAGACATATGTTTATATGACTTTTTCCTCTTATTTTGGTCTGAAGAACTCACCCCCAAAGTTTGTCCCAATATTTCTGTTACTTCCTATATTGATAAATTTGCCAGTGGCAGCGGAGAGATTTTTAAAACGCAACTTGCTTCTGCACTGTGTTTTGTTTGCTGACGATGCAGCTATTATTGCTAGCACTATAAATGATATTTGCGTGTGTTTTAAATGAGAAAATGTGACGTTACAATATTTTATTACACTGGATGTAATATTTATAATTTAAAATATGTAGAAGTTGATTATAATATGGCCTTTCAAAACAGTACAGATACAGTAAGCAGAAGTCTTTGTCATAGGAAAAAAAAAAAACAATAATCACAAAAGGTTTAAAAATAACATTGGCATATGTCTCTGAAACTTTGACAACGACAAAACCTATATAACATAGAGGCTTGTAACAATGAAATTAACTATGTACCTTTTCGCCCACTGGGCTCTAAACCTCAAGTAAAGGACGTCTACAAAAAAGATGGCAGATGATGAGGAATTTAAACCAGAAGAGGTAGAGTATGTCTAATCCACGAAATTAATGTGCATGATCTTAGAATTTAAGGTAAATAAGATAAATAGTAAATCATCTCTTAGGTTTACAGAAGCGATACTCTCCACGATAAAACGCCACTGACAACTCGGCGCTCCCAGTCTGAAGACATATGACTTCGGTACGACCCTCCGGCTTTGTTCCACCCTACCAGTATTAGTCATTTCAGCTCTTAATTGCGTTAAAATTTCCTTCCCGCCACGCGTCAGTTGGTAATATAGGTTAGTATGCTGGTGCACAGGTGCAGTTTCTTTTGTGGTAAAATCGATTGTCTAACTTGTTAGAGATGTCAACAGTTATGTAACCAGAGTCAGGATTTAGATGCCCTTGCCAAAGAATTTCATAAAATGGTTTCAAAATTTCTAATGTATATTCTGTAATGCTATTTAGAACAAATAATGTTTGATTTAAATAAATAATTTAAAGCATGAATTATTACCAACATTTTACTTTCGGATACAAACACTTTATAATTATTCAGCATCCTAAGACGATCAGGGCTGATTGGCCGATAAGATACCGCCCAAGGTCAAGCGGGCTAAACAAGACGGGGCGAGCGATTTCACTGAATTGCTTCGTTGGCATTGAGTATTTTTTTTAATAGTATTTAACACCCGTTTTTACTACTGAGGCACCACGGGCGGTGGACATTGATGATACATGAGATGAAATGATATTTTGGGAAAGGATTTATTTTGGAGGGTTTAGTATCATTCTACCCATTATGTTTGCTATAGATATCTAATACTAGAGTATAATTTGATAAAATACTAAAAGTCAAATTCTGATTATTTCATTTTTCAATGTTTAATAATGACTCCATACTAAGTTCTGTCGACCTGTCAGGAGGTTACCTGGTTTCAACTTGTACTGAGATTCATAGACCAGCAGTATCCATAATCTTCAGCCAAACTAAAGCATATCAAGAGATTAATTTAATTTCTCATAGAGAATTTAGAATAGCAATGGGTAATTTCATGAGCATATGCCTAAAATGTGTGGAAAATGATGGCAGGCAGCTCCAGGCTCTCCTAAGTGACATGGATGAGTATCTCGTAACTTTTAATGTCTATAGCATTTATTAGACGGTCACTCTAGTGATTCTACTGCCGATTCTATTGCAGCCTTGCAGCCGAAAGCGATGGCCTATCGGCCGATGCAGTCCCTCCCTCATGGCGGTTTTCAGATACTTAAATTAGCACTTGAAAATGTTCTTAACAAAGATACCTTATGACAAATTATTTTCAACTATTTGTGATTACACTCTTAATGGGGCACCTACGGAGGAAGGAATGAGGAGAGGGAGACACCTGGCGGACAGGATTCAGACATAGACGGAGTTTCTAACAATGTTTACATAGAACACTCGATCGCTTCCAAGGAATTGGAGCTCCTCAGACGGGCCGCTTCCATACCACACCCGAGCAGAAACCTTTCAAAGCGCAAGCCACTGTCTCTGCACACAGCACCAGCCCATCTCGCCCTGTATCGGAACTAACAGAATGATATGAAATAAAAATTCGTGTAAAAGAAGATCCATTCGAGCATCCACAAGCGACATGGGGAAAGCACGAAATCCCTGAGGCCAAGATGGGCTGCCCCAAGAAACTTGAATTCTGGAACTTCCCAAGCGTTACAGCTTGAGTCACCTCGCTCGGTTTTCAGATTTAAACCTCTTGGCTAGTTCTCGTTTTAAGAAGGTAGTTAATCCATTTTACCTACAACTGTGTACAACTACTCCTAATAATTGTTTAGGAAGGTGTGTCAGTGGCATTCTTTTCCCTACATATCTCTTGTTTGTTTCAGTGCAGGGAAAATTTTAGCTTCTAATACCCGATATATAAAGGTAAATTTTACGGGTTTGAGAAACAGTTTACCTGGGTTTTTTACTTCCCTCCCCCCATTCGCTACTTCTCGGAGCCACGCATCAAATCCGGTAGAGACATTACTTATAATGTTTATAGCGTTTCTTTATTAACCTTGTGTCTTTGTATTTTTTCTTTAGATACCGTTGGTCCTAGATTAATGTCGTTATATAAAAATCACCTCTTTATAGCTCTAAAACAAAAGAAAACGTATTAAAACCTAGCCATCCTTTTAGCTAATAACAAAATGAGCTCGCCAATAATTGGGATAACATTAAAACTAATCGTTATCATAATAATTTAGGTAAGGGTCCTCGATATTCTCGATAATCAATAGTTACAGGTATCAATTTTACTTCTTGATTATTATTATTAGCTCAAATGTTTTCGATTCAGAACATTTTTTTTCTATAAGTAATACATCTTATAGAGGTCTTAAGAACATGTGTTCCATTTGCAAGCTTCTAAATAGCCCCTGGCAAGTCATGGGTGCGCCTCTAAGCCCAGCCCCATAACAAAAGCGGCCCTTCCTTTTATATTTTGCAGGTGGTTTGAAAGGCTTGGCGACAGCTTGTCCGAGCTTTAAACTTCTTTTAAATCAAATCAACTGCAATAAAACGTGCTGCTGTAAACCTTTTTCGAACATGTTACACTAATTTCAAGCAAATAGATTTCATTTTCACAATATAGTAAAAGTCTCCAATATATTATTAGCCAGTATATCAGTAATCTGTAGCAATTTTCAAGTGACAAATAAACTATTACATTATATCTATTGCGCTATTGTGAACTGAGGTAATACATTTAGGTTGATAGTGTTGTGAAATTGTTCACATCTGTACTTAAGTTTGGTGGTCTATTTTTTTCAAACTTGGAATTGTTTTCCATTGAACCTCTGGGTGATAGCTTGACAGAAAAAGAAATAACTTGGCCAAATTTTTTGTATTTTGAAAATAAAAAGCTCATGTGTTAGTTGAATTTGGAAAATATTGTATGAAATATTTTTATTCAAAGTCTCTTGAAAGGATATGATAATAAAATGGAATGTTATATTTTTATTTACATTTTACACAGTATATTGTGTTTACACTATGACCTCTTATGTAAATGTCTCATAAAATGTACGCCTAGAAACACTTAGAAAATATATAGATGCACTTGTGTGATATATTAAAACTCTCAGGGTTCATCAACAGATGTAAAAAAATGCACTAAGATCTTATTCGTTAGCATAATTTTAATATTTTAATAATATATTAAGACTCCTGGTTTCATCAATCTTTTCCAGGTAATGTTAGTTAAAACGTTGTGAAGGTTCCCCACTATTGCAAATAACACAAGACAGAGAAGGCGGTGTCATAACAGAAAGACTTTAGAACGCACTCCGATGTACTTTTGTTTGCATAGAATAATTCAAACATGCTGCTCATGCAAGGAATATTAAAAGGAGCATTTCATCTACAATCCTATGACGACTGTTTTTCACGTTCTGTACCTTTGTAAAAATTCATCTTTTACGTAAAAATTTCATAGTCACTACGTCTGACAGCCCTTTCTCTATTATTAACGACTTAGTATATCCGAATATAGAATTTGGCACCTACAGTTGGGTTTACTGCCACCATTTTCGAACTGTTGTTAAAAATTTAACATAAAGGAAAGGTGATGTTTACTTAACGCGAAGTGGAACCCATAGTTAAAGTTAACGTTGGTTGATGAAACAGGATTTTATTTAATTTGAATGTTAATGCAGTCTAACAGTTGGTTAACATTTAACATCTGTTGATAAAACCGGCTGTTAAACTAAAGATATAATCAACATTTGTTTTATTTGTAAAAAATTATGACTCTGTGTCCGCAGTTGAAGCAGTCACCTGGGGCAAGGTCACCTTCCCCTTGCATTTCCATTTGTGCAACTTTGATCAGTAATAGTTGAACACAATATTCGTTTTGTTTTATATTTTGTTTATATTTTAATCTGTGTAATAGGAGTAGTTTGTAGTGATGTCATTCTGCTATGCTCAACTGCGGACAGAGATGTTACGATATAAGAAGGCATCGAGTATCGAAGTATCGAGACTGAAAATATGTTTCCCTTTACGTATCAAGTGTCGAGAGAATTTTGTAGCAATGCAATAATAATAATAATAATAATAATAATAATAATAATAATAATAATAATAATAATAATAATAATAATAATAATAATAATAATGAAATACAGGAATCCAAATACGAATAAACAAAACGTTATTAACTGTGTTGCTATAAATTTATAAGGATTATACTATCTTTTATTTGTTTCTCTAAAGTGTCTTTTCAAATCCGCTTTACAATAAGTTAATTTCAAGTATTTTTTGTAATATTTATCATCTCTCGTAAAAGAACTTTAAGAATGTATTACTTTATATGAAAAGCTAGCTTTCCTTAAATAATAAAAAAATCTTCGGAAAGCTTGTCTTCATTAGCCTAAAATATTATATTTTCAAAACGAGAGACAGTAATGAAATCATAGTGATAAATTTTCCAAAAAATCATCATAATGGCATAAGAATGCAATTTATGTGGTGAAAGAGCTAGCACTTATAAAATTGTTTATATTGTCTGAGTTATCAATACTATTAAAAGTTCAAATTTTGAACAGAAAAAAATGTATTTAAATTTCGATGCATTTTTGTTATTATGTTTTTAGAAAACAATACTTGATTATGTATGTTTGACTGACCGCAGATAACATTCAATTGGCTAATTGGAGGATACTTAATACAAAAATCACAACTTTTTTTTACAATCAGAACGGGTTTATTCATAAATGGTAGTATTATCAGTTATGTAACTGCAAAACTTAACCTAATGAATAAGGTCTTTACAGTAAGCAAGTTTATTCGAATCGAATCTGTCTATTAAAAGTTGGGAACAAAAAATGCCTCAGTTTAAATATTTATAATATCCTGCGTTTAAATTAAAACTAACTAAAACAATTTCTAATTGTTATTACTTATTACTTTACATTCTGTGTACACTTTTCTGTAATGGAGTATCGTTTAACACATATCATGTAAATAATGCTTTGAACTAGTTTGAGAATGTAATCGAATATAAACACCTTTCATTGTTAGTGTAACAATGGTCCAGACATTTTATTGCACGTGTTGCTGAAAACAAAGGCACATATCTAACTGAAAAAAATACTTTAGAGGCATGTTTTAGGGTTTAACCCGAATCATTTAAGTGTGGAGTACGTGCTGAAAACCTCAAACTGGGGGTCAACTACCTGATCACTATCCGTATGATATGGCTAGGAATTTTACCCTCATATCTCTTCCAACACATAATTACAAAATTTGAAAACTAAATGCATAAAAGGCAAGCAAATGCCTTGTCTGATATCTCTAAACAGTTTATGGGAAACAAACAGAACTCCCACTAAGTTTTAAGACCGTAGAGCACATACTGTATATCACGGAAGGTAGAATTAAAAACATTCCGTGATTGCAACGTGACTGACATCAATATCATAATTAATGAGTTAATTAGACTTTTGTATGTATGAGTAAGCAACGTGTAACAAAGAAAGTGTAAAGAGAATTGTAAATATAGTGCACCTATATGATAATTTTAACAAAAATATGGAGTAGCGCTAAGCTGAAAATATTACATATAAATAAATAATGTACATAATTGAAGTATGTTATTAGGTAAATATGATAAGTTGATGGGACATTTCCTACCATGGACGCGAAGTTGGCTTAGCATTAACTTGTAGCTAACCTTGAAATTGCCTATCGTTTCAATGTAAACAACAGAGATTTCTGCATTGCATGCAGAAACCCTAACGTCAGGTTTATGCTGATATCTTATTAGTTCCATCATATTAAGATGCAAACACAGCAGAGTGCGAGCAACTCATACGAACCAAATTCACGCGGCACTGAAACCGCTGCGGGTGGCTGAGGTCGTTAAGGCGCGGAGGGGGAGGTATGGGTTCGATTCCCACCAGGATCATTCTCCCTGACTGAGGTTTGTTCCAGGTTTTCCTCAGTCCTCATAAATGGCAAATGTCGGGGAGATACTCTAAAATTAGACCTTCAACGTTTCCTTTCTAAAAAAAAAAAATTTGATTTGGTTTATTTATGAACGCTCTTTAACACCTCAAGTCATCAGCGTGTCATTCAATTCAGGGCGTGAAACGGCCGATAAATTTTGCTCAGAGACTTCTTCTTTAAGACCTGGCATTGTTTTACGTACCGTAAATGTACAACACTGGATCTACGGCTTTACTTCCCTTCCAAAAGAAAGCCAACTTAGTATTTTTATGCCCGAAAAAAATCCATGGGCCCTAACAGGGCCCTAAAAACGAAACAGGGGAATTTTTTTGGTAATACGTAGCTTTAAATCAGTTGCCTTTGCCGTATACGAATGTGGCGTCAACCGGATGAACACTTACAGCGTTAGTGGCAAAAGAAACAATTACTGGACAAAGCAGTTCAAGTGATAAGTGTTTCAATTTGCCATTGTGCTGTCTGAGTGTCAAGTTTTTGTTAAATTATTCATGATTTCAAGTAGCCCATTAACGGTACCTTTTATTCGTCTTTTCTTTTTTCGATAATTGTTATAAATGCGTTGCAAAATTCAAAAGCATTATTTAAAACTACTAATTTCCAACAATTTTCCGCTCTTTCCTTTTTCTGTACCTACACTAATAACGCAGTTATTCTATGGGGCACAATTTTTGAATTCCTTGTATAGGTACGTTAGACAAGCTCTGTGGAGCTGTCACCTCTGCTGGTCTAATGATAACCATGCTTGCCTCGCGGACTCAGTCCCGGCCAGAGTCGATGGATTTTTTCGGGCGTAAAAATCCTATGGCTTCGTTCAGAAAGGAAGTAAAGCCGTGGGTCCATGTCGTAGATTTACGGTATGTAAAAGAACCTCAAGCCTGAAAAAAGAGACCTCTGAGAAAATTCATCGGTCGTTTTAAGCCCTGATTTGAATGGGACCTTATGATGTGAGATGTTGAAGAATGTCAGTAAATAATACAAATAAAAATATGGGGGGCTGATGGCTATTCTTCGATTACGATACGCAGTATAGTTAATGCAGATGTGAAAGTCCTCTCCTGTTTCAAGGTATAAATCTCTGCTCTAGAAATTGAGGAATGTTGCAACATATTGCAGATGAATTGTCTGGCATGAACCTAGCTAACCTTATAGTTTTTAAAATATTGTTGTTGCATATTTAAAATTAGCGAGTTTTATAGATAAATATGTGCCAACAGAGGAAAAATGTCATATGCAGATCAGTGTAATTTGTATCATATAAATATGTCACTTAAATGTTTGCCATGCAATCATCTAAGAGAAGTAGCAACCCCAAATAAGTTGAGAGGAAACATCTCAGAAGATTTTCAACACAAAGATGGTTTGATCACGAATGATAACCTGCTGCATGATGTACATGAAAACGTTTTGCAGAAACGACGGAATGCTCCACTTGTTACCCCAACTTTTGTCCAGCACGGTGGCAGGTTGAAGGAGCTTTTTTTCCCCCCTTCTTTTTCTTTCCAGTCTCCCGCTTGCCAACGAAGCGCTAGCTCCCTACAAAAGAAAAAGGCATGAGGCTGTGAGGGATTTAGTATTTTTTTTTTAATGGCTGCCATAGGGTGGAATTCGTTTTCGCCGCTGCTGCTGCTGCCTGCCCTTTTTTTACAAGCCTGTCCTCTCCCCCTCCCCACTCTTTTTACTACCCCTTTCGCCACGGAAGATGAAGTTATGCCTTAAGGGTAGGAAACCAGACGAAGTGGGTTGGTGAAGCTGCCCTGCCGCGCGCTTGCAAGTCACCTTGAACTGTCCGCAACCCTTCCTTTTCTTCAGCAAACACTGAATTCTCAGCGGAGGCGCGACATTTCCACGCTGCGACCTAACAAATGTCCTTTGATTGAGGCTTAAGTTACAAATAGACTGCGTTTGCAAAAATATGAGTTGTTATTTGGGCTTGAAAACAAATCCTTAACCATCTGACACGGGTCTAGATGTAACCCCCTTTTGGCAAATTGCCATTGCTTTGAAAGTGGGAATGGCAATAACTCGTTTGTTAGCAGAGGAAATGCTTACAATATGCTATCTGTTGCCCTTCTTTCTTTAAGTTAGACACAGTACAGTTTGTACAGTAGAACGTCGTTTACCTGCAAATCAATCATCCGAAACGTGAAATATCCAAAACCAAATGTTCTCCATTTGAGTTATTATTTTTCTCCCAAATTGCTTAACAGTTTGAGAAAGATTCCAAATGGCAGGAACAACATTGCGGGATTTTAAGAGTTTAAAAGCATGCAAACTTTGTTTAAAACCACTTACTAACATATGCTTTTCGTAAATTCCAAGTATACGTGGCTTGTTTCTGTCAATCATGTGGCTAAACATTCTCTTATGGCAAGAACATTGCATCAAGCTTTTAATTTCCATGAGCTTCAAGTGGCTGCACACCGTCACGGGTGGCCAAGGTCGTTATAGCGCGGACTATGAGCGGGAGGTACGGGGTTCGACTCCGATCAGGACCGTCCTCCCTGACTAAGGTTTCTTTTTTCAGGTTTTTCTCAGTCCTCATAAATGGTAAATGCCGGAGAGTATCCTAAAAAAAAAAAAAAAAAAAAAGATAAAATGGATCTGCCCTAGTATGTATGCAAAACGTTGAAAAATTCAATGTCTCTAATAATACGAAATAAAATTAACATTTCGCAATTTGCGTCCGAATTTGATTCCGAGGATGGATCGAGAAAAAGAAAAACTATGAATAAAACAAATATACATTTTATCCCAACATTACCTTATCAAAATCTTTAAAATGCATGCGTTATGTTTATTTGTAAGTTCGGTTATTCGTTTAGTTGATAATCGACGTTCTAGTGTGTCTTTTTTTTTAATGGTGTTTAACACCCGTTTTTACTACTGAGGCACCACAGGAGGTGGACACCGGTGATGATAAATTGTGAAAGATTTTTTTTTTTTAAGGAAGGAAACGTTCCAGGCCTAAGTTTAGGGTACCTTTCCGGCATTTACCATTTATGAGGACTGAGGAAAACCTGGGGGAAAAAAACTTAGTCAGGGAGGATGGTCCTGATGGGATTCGAACCCCAGATCTTCCGCTCACGAGTCCGCGACTTAACGAACGACCTCAGCCATCCGTGGCAGTCTACTGTATATTGAATCTGACATGGTCTACTTCGATTTTTGCACACTTTGTGATTAAAGCCATACTTTGCCAACCTTATGATTACGTAGCCTAATTACCTGTTAGATGCTGTTCACTCTCATCTCAGTGCTATGGAATTCTTTCTATATTCCCCCCCCTTCGTTTTAATATAATTTGAATATTTGGTGTGGGATAATTTATATCGAAGTTCTAGAAGGAAATTTTCTTTGCGTAGTTCATAGACTAGAGGAGGAAAACAAAAAGGAAAAGAAACAAATATAGGGATGATTAGTGTCATTATTACTATTACAATTGTTGTCGTTGTGCATCACTATGTGCTTCTATTTCTTTTTTGTTTTACTACTTTCTTTTCTCTTTCATATCGTATTCCATTACGAGTTATAGAGCATGGAATGCACTAATGCGGCAAATTAGGTTTTTAGATGGTTAGACTCTTTCAAAGAATTTTGCATTTATAAAATAAATGCCCCGCTTGTTTTAAATACCTGACTAATTTGAAGAAACAATACTGTCTGGTTATGCTTACAGTTAAGGCAAGTCTTTACTGGTACTTGAAAATAGTTGAACTACAAACAATTTTATTTATTACTATAAGTTTTATTTTATTTATTTGTTTATTTATTTATTGCTCTATTGGCGTAAAATTTTAATATAATTTTTTAGTTTTCGATCAGAGAAGTAGAAAAGTCTATTTAAATGCTAAAAAGATTACACCCACTAATCCCCCCCCCGCCTCTATGCAACCAATTCATTCGTATTTTACAATCTAAGGAAATCGTCTGAAATTCTGCGTTCTTTGCATGTCCATATAAGCCTTAATCGTCATAAAAATGGAAAATAACTAATCAAAATACGTAGTGATCCAATGAGCTTTGAAGGAAATTACGGTGCTTTTGCACTGAACATATGCACGCCTTTGCTATCTTTGACTGTAACAATGTCACCCAGCTTCTGGCTATCAGTGTGGATCTGATAGTGGTTGAATTATGAGTAGGTGTTTAGTCTCAAATTTAATTACAAAATGAATTATGTCTAAGCATACATTTGCTACTGCATAACGTGTATTTATTATTATTATTATTATTATTATTATTATTATTATTATTATTATTATTATTATTCAGATGTGTTAATTCAATCAGCTTGACAAGTTCAAAGACAATTTGAGGAAAAAATTCCGAATGTAAAGGTTCCAGGACGTACATCAATCTATAATCTTTTTAATAAACTTCAGGTCAGAGGTAGTGTTCAGTCTAAGAAATTTAACAGACAGCCAGACAGCGTAGGGTTTTCATTGAGAGACCGTTAAATTGTCGTTTGGAGATTTACCCCTCCAAACTATTCAGACATTTTTCACAACAAACGAACAGAGGCTATGTGCAAAGAGCTACTTAATAGTTAAAGTTAAAACCATGACGTGAATATAATCCCCCCCCCCCATTTTAAGCAGTCAGAGAGCTTAATTTCGCCTTTTTGTCAAAAAGACTCAATTCATGGCGAAAGTTTCCATTAGAGAAGTTGAAAGAGTGTTTCAGAATGACAAGTTATTAGTAAGAATTATGGCCACCTTGATCCCCCCCACCAAACTTGTTACGTTTGTCTCCAGTGTAAATTTAAAATATCATTTATAACAGAAAGTCACATACCCTGTAAGATTTTGTAACAAAATATCTTTCAGGAAATGGCCAGCATTATTCAACATGACTACAGTGATGGATATTCTTTTCATAGAGGTGCCAACAATGTAAGAACAATGACGGTAGCCAGTTTCATAAAGTTGATAAATAAAACATTTCAAAATAATTAAGGGAATGACTGTATGATATTCAGACGGTAACGAACGCCGCTGTCGCCTATAGGGAAAATACTGCAAGTTGGTTCACATTTCTATGGTCGTTTGGGATTTAATGTGTAGCATAGCCTTGCCTTAATTGTTTTTACTTATACCTTGTTGTTTACTCTATTGGCTCATCTTAACGTTTTGCTGTCGTTTTTTCTTGACGTCCTTTGTTGGGTACCCAATCTGTGCATTCTACCTGTGCAGTTTTTATCTTCTGCAACGAAACTCAAGAGCTATGAAAAAATCAGGTTTAACAGATAAGTTCACCCGCAGCTTATCTTCTCTTGACTGAAAATGTTCATATGTGTAGGAATTTCACTTTATGCCAGAGCAGGTTGGCAGTGCGGGATCACACTTGTATTCGCTGCCTGGTGCGTTAGGTTGGCAACGTTTCCGGAAGTAAGCTATTTACTCTTGATGCTCATGTTGCGAGACACGAAACGATCTACCAGAATTTTGGCACAAATTCATCCAGGAGTGAAGGGGCATGATATTTTTGGAAGAGAGCTGCTCACTCCTAGAGATGGCTTCCTGTTCCTCCAGCAGCCTGCAGAAAGAACTTGCTCGTCCGCCTATTGCACCGCTATAAACACTGCCAGGAATATCAGTGTCTGCCTGCCTCGGTTTTATTTACCCGTATCGCTGCACGTTGGCATGGCAGCCGAGCTTAGAAAAGCAAATAAGCGTCTGCTTGAAAAGCAGAGAAATAATAACAAAGTGAATGTGCAGCGCTATGTAAATCACACAGTTTGTTTTTAAAGAATGCACTGCCTAGGCATCGAAGTATACAACCAAATCCTGTTACTTTCGAATAATTTGCTTTTCGCTACCATAGGCTTGCAATTAACTGTCAGGATAGTTTAAAATCGTACACTTTGTGAAAATAATGCACTTAAACATTAGTGGAGGCAAATTTGTTCCATGTAATATTATTATATAATAAAGTATGTTATAGTATTAACTTCTAATGCTTTATTGTGAAGTGCAGTGATTTCTAACCAAAGTCTCTGTTTCAACTTGCTATTGGAATAACTCCGTAGGTAAGATGCAGTTTTTCTTGGGAGGGGAGGGTGGTTTAGGTGTACGTGAACCTAACTACTTCATTTGTCATCCCTAAGGTCATAGTGTTCGCATGAACGTTAAGCTTTTTAAAAGTATTTAATGCAATAAATATATTTATTTTATTTCTTTAAATGCCCTAATTTCAATATGCTGCATTTTATCACTTAACTTTTATAATAAAATAATAATTATTATTTTATTTTTAAATGTTTGGGTTCTCAGACTGTTTTGATCTAAATTAAATTGCAATAATATTTATTGTTATCACAATCAAGAAGTTTTCTAGTTAATAAAAGTTTGTGCTCAACCAAAATATTATTCCCTTCCTCTTTCTTTTCATGAACGGTGTACCCCAATTTCCAATATTTGTTTAAGTTTTTCTTCTTATTCCTTCCATCTGTCGATCCAAACATTTTAAGAATGTTCGAAAATCTGATTGCGTCTTCATGTTCATATCTTTGCTACTTATGAATATAATATAAATAATCTACTGCATGGATTAGGTCTAAGCCCCGTCACGAATATAATATGGATCAGATAAATCAAACACAGTAGCAGGTTCCATGGCAATGTGGGCAGATTTACATATGGTCCCAGTCTATTAGTTAACATATGGCAATTGAAATCCACCCATATCCGCAATTCTATAGCTATCAAACTTCGTCACAAGAGCAAGGTCACCAGGATCATCAATAATAGAGAAATGGTAATATCTTGAACAAAACTAATAGCTTTACATTTCCTATACCAGCTGCAACAATATTTGCGCTCATGTTCTACTATTAACTATTTAATTTCATAATTGCAGCATTATATGTGAACAATGATCCAAGATACAGCTTTTTTACCTGGCTAATAAATGTCATTACTGGTTTTTTTTTTTTTTTCTAATTTGTTACATTGGTTGACATTAGATATTCATTCAGTTAAACGGTAATTATATTCCATGAGATAAACGGAAATTATATCACCTAATATACTAGAAAAACATCTGGAAAAAATGAAATTATCGCTTTTTAAGGCCAAAAAGCAATAAGATATAATCTGTCAAGAATAGAACAATTGAACAAGATAATAGATGTCTTTTGTATGGAAGTGTAGCTTGGATCAAGAGACAAAAAGATAAATTAAGATTACAAGTGAATGAAATGAAAATTCTCTAATATATTACAGATTATACAAAACTAGATCGTAAAAGAAAGGAAGGCATCATCTCAGAGTTAAACATAAGGAAGGGATGATATGAGAGAGGCACCAGGGGCGGCAAGAATCCATGGGCAGTTGCTGAGCAGATGAAGAAGGGGTGCCTAACTTGTTTCTAAATGGCACTGAAGCCCCATATCCTCCCCCCCCATGCAATTCATTTCCATTTCAAAAGCCGAGGCGAAAACATTTCCAAAGCGCAAGCCACCGTTACACCTCACCGTGGCACTTTCGACCGTGAAATGATATGAAATCGAAGAACAGAAAATTCCAGTATTCGCCAAAGTGTTGAGGGGAAAACCACAAGAAACACAAAATCAGGGTAGACGGACTCAAAGGGTTTGAACTCGGGATCTCCTGAATGTGAGCCCCAAGTGTTACGCCTGCGCCAGTGTGTCTGATGATTGCCTTGCTTTCTTTCAATAAGTTTTTTTTTTTTTTTTTTTTGCATTTACATCCTTATCTTGAATCTGGTCAGTTCTTCTGTATCTTAAAATTGATTACATATCTTATTTACGCGCTTATGTTCTTCGTTTTTGTTTGGAGCAGATTCCAGAATTCTGCTTCATAATCTAGGGACTGCCTTAACTCTATTAAATTCCAAATAGATCAACACCTCCCTTAGCATACAAAGTTCTCTCAATGCTGCCATATATATCTTTAACATTTTTTAATTTGAAAAGTCAATCTCTTTGTAACTAGCAAGGTTTAAATTATAACGAAATATTTAAGATTACCATCTTAGTCAATTAGTTACCACATTTGAATGAGGGGGCTACAATTTCATTGGATGCAAAGGATTTTTGGTAATTAGTAGATGAAGATGTGAAAGCAGAAATCCACACTTTATTTAGTATTGACGAATGATGTTGTTGATTTATGATGCTCAGGAATGATGGATGCTCGGTATGATGCTCAGGAATTATATATATAGTTGACTACAGGACTAGAAGACAAATGAACTTCGAGTGGTAAAAGGATTTGATCAAACTTTACGTTAATTTCACTGCGATATCCGGCTGTCATTGGTCAAAATTCAAAATTTTGTTTCACTTCATTGGTCAATTTTATGATGACATCTATGTAATGTCCAAATTAAGTGATTATCAATTTGTAGGCAAAAGGAGGAGGGGGCTTTTGTAAATTCAGCTAGAAATAGTACTATCTCCTTCGCTATATCACCACGGGTGGCCAAGGTCGTTAAGGCGCGGACTCATGAGCGGGAGGTCTAGGGTTCGAATCCCCCCAGGACCGTCCTCCCTGACAGGTTTTTTCCACGTTTTCCTCAGTCCTCATAAATGGCAAATGCCGGCGAGGTACCCTAAACTTAGGCCTGGAACGTTTCCTTCCTTAAAAATACTTCTTTCCCAATATATAATTTCATCTCATGTATCATCAGTGTCCATAGCCTGTGGTGCTGAATAGCAAAAACGGACGTTAAATATCATTCATTAAATCCTTCGCTATTTCTTATAGAAATCGAGCGGTTTACTCTTCAATGTGTAAGAGATTTCTGAACTAATTGCTGCATACTGTCAGTCAAATTTTTCTATATACTAAGTTTATATATGGTCAGGTTACACATGAATGAATAAAGTTCACGAGTTATTGCAAAGGCTCTGCGGTCGACAAGGAAGTTAATTTATCGATTATTTTGTACTTTTGTAGTGTATATTTCTGACCTACGGATCTTAGACCTGAACATGTTCTTGAAAATGAACACGGATGTTACTCTGCTCGTTAAATTGGGAGCGGCTGAAAAGGCGCGCACGCACGCACATGGCCGCCACAACACTCTGCTGTCGTGCAGTTGGCAACCCTACCCAAACTCCTCCTTCCTGGTCCAACGCACGCACGCACGCACGTTTTCACCCACATTGTCGGTTTGTTGAGCTTCTGGACCCGTCGCTGCTGCAGATGGCTGGTGCAATCTGGTTGTCCTTGGGCCGGAGGGGAGTGCAGTGGTGCCCCGCTAGAGAATCTATGGGAACCAAAGGGTGAAACAGTCTGCCTCCTCGGTGGCGGTAAAATGAGATGGCAAGGGGAGGGTCGCGAGAGGCTGGGAGAGTGGCCAAGTCTTAGCTTCGAATCTTGGAACGTGATACAAGATCCAGGAGGAAAACCAACTGAATTTCATAATTCAAGATATGTTAAGAGTTGCGTGATTAAATCAAATTTGTCTTTTTTTTTTTTTTTTTTTTTAATTTTGCAACTTTATATTTTATCGTTTAACTTTCATAAATAACACCAGAAGAGTTACTAAAAACAAGAAACAATTCTACATTTATCCTCTAAATCTCTTATTTTTAATAAAATTGCATTAAAAGTATTTACATCACAATCCAAAAACTTGTATTATTTTTAATTAACCGCGCCACTTATCTTTCTTAAAATTTTATAATAAAAAGCACCCTTCTTGACTTCAAGCATTCTGCACATAAATAGGATATTTATTAATAATTAGAAGTAGGAATTTAGCATATTTTATAATACTTTCAGCTAATATATATTATTGTATAACCATCTAATTAAATAGGGGTATTTTATTAGAGTATATTTGGTAGGTTGTATAGTATACTCAGCATATTTTTTATCTTTTAACTCTTTTTAAAATGTTTTTACATTTGAACTTGATTTCTTTCCTCCTTAGAGTTTTAGAAGTATGTTCTTTCATTTCTTTTCTGGAAAAAACTTTAAAACTCCATTTTTTTCTGAATATGGAATGTGCAATAGAGTTGACTTTTAAATAGTGCGGCAAATATCTGTCAATTGTTTCGCGATAACCAGGTAGAGAAAAAAGTGGGTTAAGAATTTCTGTAAGTAGTTACTTCCATTTGTAGTCAAATGTATTTTTGAGGAGAAGGAGGACGGTATATGTGACAGAGAAGGAATGAGACAGAGAGGTAAAATCGAGACTTGGTTTTGGACAAAAAGGGAGAGTATGTTTCTTTGCAAAGTTTTTGTTGGGGATTTTTTTATGGATAATTCAAAATTAGAGTCAAGTGATATTATTAATTTTAAATTTGCTCTTATTGTATCAATAAAAGTAGAAAATATTCTATATACAAGGCTATTAGCTGACAACAGACCTATCAATTTCATTTC
This sequence comes from Metallyticus violacea, assembly GCA_030762175.1. Taxonomy (NCBI): domain Eukaryota; kingdom Metazoa; phylum Arthropoda; class Insecta; order Mantodea; family Metallyticidae; genus Metallyticus; species Metallyticus violacea. The sequence goes on from CM060842.1 coordinate 53,572,738, forward strand.
AAAATCTGCACAATATATTTACTGCATATTACAATTTAGGTGTGGCAAAGTAAATAAATATGAAAGCAGTTTGAGAAAATGTCTTAGCATTTTCAGTTTTGAATAAAATTTACATGTACTGAAATGCTTTACGCTTAATTTTTCCTCTTCTAGTTGTTTACGTCTCCAAATTAAATTATAAAATACAAAATTGTTTAATTTGTTACAGCGTGTATTTTTAATATCCCAGATCATATTTCTTGAACTTTTAGTTCATCAGTGCTCATTTTAATTTGCATATTTTGCCAATTTTAGAACATAAAAATCCTAACCCTAATAATAAGCAAAAATGTTCTACGTTTCTAAAGTTTGAACATGTCTGTTTTGAAAGTATCTCATGGTGATACATTTTATTTATAATTTATTAAACCCAATGATACATATTTCAGGATAAATTGATGTGCTAATGGCAATGTGCATAATTAAAACGCTGTTCTGTGTTTCACAGTAAAAATTATTTTTTTAAATCAATACTGAGCACACCACCACTTCATTTTCTCTTCCACTGGTCTATTCCGCATCTGAGTCTGTTCTGATAAACTACAATGTGTTCTTGTAGCTTTTCTGTTTTCAAAATGATTTCTACGGATCTTTTAATTTATACTGTGTTCATTTTCATTTCTTTCTGATCTTGAAAACAGTAAAGGAAATGGAATTATACGTTGTTGCAATTATTTTCTGGACTGCAATTTTATCAATTCATGAATATAGCAATTAAGCAATTGTCTTACAGCTATAAAGTTGTTATGTCTTCCTCTTTCAAATGTTTGTTGGCTTTTTAAACTGTTTGTTGAATTACGGGACTTATGTCTGATATATACATTAAAATATTTAATCAAAATAAAATAATTCGAGATAGCATGAAATAAAATATTGTACATAACTATTATCAAAGTGCCTTTATAGCACTCGTTTTGAAATTTCGAATTTGCATGCCGTAAATACATGGACAAGTATTAAATAATGTGTGTGTGTGTATATATATATATATATATATATACTGTCAGCCAATTTTTTCTTATGGTTGCAAACAACTATTATACCCAATTATTTAACATTCATAATCATTTTCGTCTGCTTATGGTCATTTAGTTTGTTACGTTCTCATTGTGATCTCCAAGATTCCTTCTTCCTCTGTGGGTGTAATTTAACATTAAGTGCGGAATTTAATATGCTTCTCAGTTTCTTCTAGGACTTTTATTCCAGCACATAAATTCTATATGTCAAGTTGTGTTCTTATATCCTTGCTGCTTTTCTGTCCAAGAGTATTATTTTTGTATTAGATCTTATGAATCGCATTTCTTTTGTTTATACACTTGTTCTAATCTTTTGTATAAGAGTTCCCCGTTTCGGAATCATATTTAAAAATTAGAATGAACGTCATTTCATAGAACTTTTCTGGGTTTCTTTGTTGCTTTATAACATATTGGTATTTCTCAATTTTTTTTCTTATCTGTAATTTTTTTCCCAAATAAAAACTATAATTTTGATGTTTAGAAATTTAAAGATTACAAATGTTTTTATTATTTCCCAATCTGGATTTTGTGTTCTGAATTTGTTATTATGATTCAATTATTTACAAACTTTGCATAAAACTATATATTAATAATTTTAAAAGTATTACTTAAAATATTAGTTGGTAATCATACAGCTAATGTTCCTGGTCCAATAATCTTTAGCTATTTCAATTGCCGCAATTAAATAAAGTCTATAACGGTCAACTTTTAATTAATTATAATTTCCATTAGTTTTGTTTTGGAGACTTGAATAGCGTTAGTTATTCTCTTTAACCCACAGTAGGTCCTGGTGGTGTAGTGATAATCACACTAGCCTCGTAAACCCAAAGTCGCGAGTTCAAACCGATGGATATTTTGGAGGTATATATCATAAGTATGCCTTCCTTCGGAAGGGAAGTAAAGCCGTAGGTCCCACGTGGTAGATTTGCAGCAGAAAAAGAACCTCAAGCCTGAAAGAAGAGGCCTCTAAGCAAAATTTATATGCCGTTTCACGCCGTGAATTGAATGGAATGCTGATGACCTGAAATTTTAAGAACGTTCAAAATTAAACCAAATTCACATATCTTTAACCCCGTGTTTCTAATCACGGGGGTTAGTACAGTGTAACTGCGTCAAGTAGATTTTATGCTGTAGATTCATGTCCAAATCTCTGACAGTAATGGAGTCTAAGAAATTATTACACTCCGCGTTTAAAGTAACAGAAATGAGAAGATAATACAAAAAAGCAAGAAAAGAAAACGCACTATTTCTTTAGTGGACATAAGAAAGGAATATACCAACAATTTCCTCATTTTTAGATACTTTCATAGGGATCTACTGTTCTGATATTACGTTATTCTAACTGTATCCTTAATCTATAGACCTATTATACAGAACTTTCATTTCAAAATGTTCCCGTAAAAACTATTTATAATAAATTTAATTAACACAAAAATCCCTCAATTTATATATTAAGGGAAGTTTAAAAGCAACGTAGATTACGTTTTAAATTTCACGATCTAACTCACCCGGGGTGGCTGAAATTCCAGTTGGCATCCCTCACTTGATTAAGATTCAACTATTATAACTTTAGTTTTATGTCACTGCCTGGCAGCTTAATTTATCGTAATTGTTCTTTGAATTTTGGCAGAATATAAAATATTTGTAGGAAAAAAAATTGTTTTCTGTAAAATTACAGTAATAGAGCCTATTTCGAAACGTCCAACTAATTCGCTTACATTCTTCCCTTTCTTGTGGGATACACACTATTTTGAAATAATTTTTTATCAAAACACAGTTTGTTAAGTGCTTGATGGTTTTTGTACTTTAAGTTCAAACGATAGTTCAGGTTTCTAGACAACGATAGAAAACAAAATATTGATAAAAACTGCATGCTCTTTAAAATGTAAGTAACATAAGGTAGCAAATTTTAAAGTTGGGGTGTCCGGGGGTGAGGAACTGAAACCTAAAATTATTAAAAATATTTATTTAAACTTCTCCTTTAGTATCCAAGTTGAATTTTTAGCTAAATTTATTTTTAATATATACTAGTAACAAGTTTGAAAATCCTGTATATTTAATTACTTTTGCCACATTAACGAAAACCCTTTCATATGTAGTAACTGAGTTGCAAATTGTATTTATATTCTTAAAATCTACATAGGGTTAAGTTAAATGAAAAATTTCCTGTTATATTAAGCATTTTTTCATCATTTTTGCTCTGAGTTTTCAACTTACATTTAAGAAATATCTTGTTTTTACTTCGAACATTTAGTAAATAAATGCTGAAAAAACAGAAAATTCTTTTTTGGTGGAGTTTAATTATTCAGTTGATATATTTTCAAAAGAAATTGTAAAAATCTTATTAGTACTGCATATGATATTTTAATTCTTTTAATAACTTGTTTATAAATCGGTAACATTTTAGACATATTTTATAAACAAGATTGAAATATAATTTTCAAACTTCTAATATCTTTATGACTGGAATTAATACACATGTGCGTGACTGAACATACATCAGAGAGCGAGAGAATTTAATAAAAACATCCTAGTAATGCACCTCGTTTTCATGCAACAAACTAATCGATGACCCTATGATTAAGTTTGGAATCTGCAGGATGGAGTCTGTTTCTACTTGCTATGTTATTAAATCACAGTAGATTAGTACTAGGAGTGTCTACTCGGGTTTTCTTCCAATAGTACCAAAAAAGAAGCCCTCCTATGTAAACTGTATATAGTATTTATTTCCTTTATATTCAGTAAACACAAAACGAAATAAAGCAAGTAGATCCTGAATTCACACGAAACTTCACTAGCCTGCCATTCAGTAACAGCTTATACTAATAAACCACAACATACTCTGATGCTGTGAAAACGACTGATTATTGCTATTATTATTTCAAATGTAAATTGTTTTATGTAACTGCAAGTTTTCCCCATTTTTCGTATATATGACGGGGTTACCATTAATATACTGCCTGACTAATTATTTTCAGTAATACCAGGAGTGCTGATAATTTAATTGAGGTTAACGAGCATTTAAAAGCTCAATTAAATTGCCTAAGAAAATTTATAAGCAAGAGGGGTATTCGGTAAGACAATTGCAATGTGAGAACGATGCCCCCCCTCCTTTAGTATAATCAAGTGATATGCCTTACCTGTTTGATCATTATGAAACCGTACACTAATTTTATTAGCTTGTATTCCAAACAGAACCGCGTGGAGATTTAACTAAATGAAATACAACTGAATAGCATTATAATAATTACCATTTACTACTATTTTTGTATCAGATATGTTATATTTCGTGTTGCGATGAGAATAGGCTTCCTAAACGCAGAGATTACAGGAATTAAAAAAAATGAACGTAGGAGGAAAAAAAAAGCTATCAGTTATTAGATTTTGAGCATTGTGTTTTAAAAGATACATTCTGATCGGTGAATAAGACAATGAGACCGAACATTAGCTGAAAGGTGCAATTATCTTGCGAGGTAAACTTTCTTGGAAAGGAACGTGACGAGAAATGGCGTTTTTGGTGGTGCATGCACATAATAGCTCTTATTGGTAAGAGACTCCTACTGCTTCCTCTCTGTCAAAGCAGTCCAAAAACTCCCCGGAGCATTGCTTTGCACCGCGTTAGCAAACGATTCCCCTACAGATAACAGCTGTAAATATAGCGGAAAATGCAAGTTCCCCACAGACATTGCTATGGTATTTTCTTTTACATTAGAGCAATCTCCTAGAGAGGCCGCCCCGAACGTCATACAAACTGGTTCTTTTCTTTGGTTGGGATTGCGCACTATTATGCAGATATTAGCATGATTTCTTTTATGAATTTCCAGCCTCACAGCTCAGACTCCTTAGTTCCAATTTCGCTGTTTGTAGTTCCAAATTACCCAGACTTGGAGCAGTTGGAGCATAAGTACTGCAAAATAGGACTTTATAGCATGCATCTCAACAAAAGCAAGAGAAAGCAGCTATGGTGGTCAGGAGGTGTATAACGCTAGCGTTTACCTGTCAGGTATTTAACCTCCAGTGATTGCAGAGAGCAAAAAGCAAAATCTTCACGATGTCCTCTGAATCTCTGTAGCATCATCCTGAAACCCCTTGCGTCCCTGCCCCGCATGCTGCCTCCCCCATCTCTCTTTGTCTGCCATCCCTCCCTGAAGCATTTTTTTACTGTTTTATTCTACAAGCAACCACCAATCTAAGTCGCAACTATGCACTTCCTTCGCTGTCTTTTACTTTTTCTTTTCTACTGTCCTCTATGCCGGATCCTTTCTTCTGTTGGCTGTTGAAACATCCCACCAGCACGCACATTTTCTTTCTTTTATTTTTATTTTTTTTATCATGACGCGTTGTGCATTTTATATTAAGATTATGTTCCTCTCTGTGAAGAAACATTTTTTTTTGTATGAATAAATAAAGAATTTCTTGCAGGTGTCCTCACCAGACTAAATGCCCTATTTAGATGCCTTCATTTGTATAATGATGGATAATAAGCGAAAAGGCTAGCTTTGGCTTCGATGTGTTATTTCCTTTGCTGTTTTATACCTTTATGGTCTTGTTACCGATGCGGATGAATATTTGTATCCTTTAAAATATTCATCGATGAGATGAATACTGCTTAGTGGCAAAATTACCTGATGAGGTGAATAAGTAGGTTTAAAATATTTATCTGTGCCTTTAAGTACGACCTGATTCTTAGTAGAGTAGAAGAATAGCTGCACAGAAAAGAAGTTGTATGCAAAATGTGCATAGCGAAAAGAAAGCATATTGACAATTAGGAAGTAGAGACGAAGAAAGAGGGGGAGGAAAAAAAGCCTGCCATTAAATGCCTTAGCCTCTGTAAATGGTTTTTTAGACAAAAATATCAAAAGTATTTTTTAACGCCGGATATTCAAACTAGAAACACTTAAGTATTAATAAGATTTATTTTTTTTTTTTTTTGAATGGTGTTTAACGCCCGTTTTTACTACTGAGGCACCACAGGCAGTGGACACTGATGATACACGAAATTGAGAAAGATTTTTTTTTAAGGAAGGAGCCTAAGTTTAAGGGACCTCCCTGGCATTTTCCATTTATGAGGACAGAGGAAAACCTGAAAAAAACCTCAATTCCGGTCTTGGCGGGATTCAAACCCCAGACCTCCCGCTCACGAGTCCGCTCCTTAACGACCTGGGCCACCTGTGGCGGTAAATACAGAATAAGATTACTAATAGTAATCTTATTCTGTACAGATCAGTAATTGCCCTGGCGACTAAGAAAAGCCACGTACATTATTTGATCAGTTTTATAATTTTTATATTTGCTGTTTTTGTAGTATCAATAACTATTACACTATTTCTTCTCATTATATGTATACGTGCTATTTTTTCTACATTTTAGTACGTAATCAAAAATTATTTTAGTAATTTCATACGTACGCAGTAAGGAGTCCTCTACTGTTTATTATTATTATTATTATTATTATTATTATTATTATTATTATTTATTTTTTTATTTTTTTATTTTTTTTATTTTTTTCATTTTAGGTGTTCGCTTTAATACTTAAACTGCACTTGTGCGATTAAATTTTTAGTACCATTGAACTTTTGTTTTATAATATCTATCATAGCTGATCTCTCACTACCCTAGTTTTTACTTTTTCTTCTTCTTCCGAATAAAAATACACTCAATGAAACATCTTTTCTGTCACCTTTGAGGCAGTATGAGGTAATCCATGTTCTAAATTGAGAACTATTAAATTTAACATTTATATATTAATAATGTTCTTATTTTGGGCTTTGCATCTTCCAAGTTCAAATACTATGTCAACATTCTTAAGGGCTACCATTTTCTTTTTGTTTGTCCAAGTATAAACGTCTAAATCATTTTCAATATTCATAATTTCAATTATTGTGATTTCAAATTGCATTCAATCAACTTGTACTTTGACCCTTTTCATGTCTCGTTAATTTGAAAAATTAGTTCTTAGAAACTTAAGTACAAATTTATGTCATTCAGTAATCATGTTAACTTCTTCCAGAATATTCACGTAATTATTAGAAAGTAGAAGACTTGTATTCCATGCAAAGGATATTCATTTTCTGGCAAAACGTTTTTACTAGTACAAAATATTTTATCAGTAGATCGTCTTATTAATATAAGAAGTAAAAAATTTTCAACTGCTCAAATAATAGACAAAAGACGCTAATTACTAGTTTGCGATACCGTCAAAAATGCCAATATTTAAATATTTAAATCCCTATTCCTACAATTACTGCTTAATGCGTTTTTATACTTAAAAAAATACTCGCATGTATGGGGTTCTATCTGCAGGAAACTTAGTTTGCAGTCGCGGGGCAAACCTATACCTCGGTAAGCATTTTGTTCATGGGAGAAGCCTCTTGCCCATGAAAGCTATTATACGCATGTACCTCCACCACCTAAAACGTTACCTTTAAGTCGCGTGAGTTTCCAGAAAAGCTTGCCTTGTGTTTTGTATGGCTTACTGCAATTAAAAACATTATTTTAAAAGCCTATTATACAACAAAAGGAAACAGTATATTAATAGCAATAGTCATACAATAAATATGAAAAAACTTGGTTATTTCAATATCAAGCAATATTAAATTTGAAATAACAATGCTCTCATGTATACACTCTCCTTCAGTAAAAATAATCCATTTATTGTCTAACAATAAGCGTGACTGAAAGGCAGGCTAATTGAAGTTTCATTCTTAAAGTAGTTGCTGTATTTCTTCTTATGTTAATTGAATGTAACGAAAATGAACCCCATACAAAGTTCACATTCTAAACCTTTTTCTGTGCAAAAATTAAAATCTGCAAAGACCAACTCCAGGTATTAATACGATTAATTAATTAATTAATTAATTAATTAAGCTTATTTCCATGAAAACGAGAAAAATGTGTTTGTTTTAATATATACTTTATTAGGATATTTTCATTATTTTTTATTTTTATTTTTTTATTTAATTTTAATGGGCAATAGCAGTAGTAGCATTCTGCACTCCGAGCTTATGCTGCCGCTAGCTGACAACATTTACATAAATAAACGGAGAAGTAAATAACATGTAATGAATGCATTTATAAATGCTGAACAGTGTTTGACATAGCTGTGAAAAGTTATTTTTAACACTGTATCACCATCAAAAGTTATTCAATGCGAAAGGAGACTGGCTTACTTTTAATAAACGTTGCATCAGATGAAAGTCAGGAAGATTATCAGGCAAGCTCTGCAAAGAATTCTCAAGCTAGCGAGGCACTCAAGAGTCTAGACCATGCAAGATATTTCCCCCCTCCCTTCCCGGCTGTCCGCATCCTACGCACAATTAACCCTTTCGCCTCTTCTCCCACCCTAGCTTTCCTTAGCCCTTCCATCCTCTTCAGAAAATTCCCGCGAGTCAGCACAGAGTTTTCTCCTCCCCTAGTCCTTTCCACGAAATAAAAAATAGCTACAGCATGAAACCTCGGCTCGCATGGCTGGCAAAACCCGCCCCAAGCGACCGTCACCATCTTCCGATAATAAAAGTAGGGCGATTTGACAGGTGGTTTTGGTGAGAAAATCTTCAGGGTTTTAAGAAACCACCACAGACGAGAGACTTCCTGGAAAAAGCCATGTTTGGTGTCAACGTCTTCTTACGTTAAAAATACTTAAATCCACAAAGAAATACATTACTGTTGCTGTTTTTGGGCATTAGTACTGCAACATTCTTGTCAATTTCTAGATACTTTCTTCTAAATTATACTAACTTCATGTGGCATGTTCACTAAAATGAAACATTTTAAATAAGTGTAAGTACAAAAGAGTTCTTTCTGTTTTTGTGTAGTAAAATTTTATTTTGTCTTGCACATAAGGTTACCAAAAATTATGTAGGTTTCACATAGAATTCAAAGAATTATATTTTGAACTAAGTAATATATTTAGTATTAACTATAGTTCCCATCATTATCGAACATTTCTGTCAAGGTGATGGAAAACTATGAATACAATGTAGATAGGCATTCTGGGGTGGGAAGCAAAAAGTAATGAGTAGTTTCCAGACCGCCAAAGATTTGGAATGGTTGTACACGGAGGTGATTATCAAAAAAAAAAAAAAAGAAAAGAAAGAAAGAAAGAAAAAGAAAGAAAAGAAAGAAAAAAAAAACTCTGATGTCTGAAGAATATGGTCAAAGTCTCTCAACCAAGTTGAATAATGAGCCATCTTAGCTGTAGGTGTGATTTGCATTATCTTGCAAAAGAATCGACAAGTTTTCAGTTTTTCATGGACACGCTCCAGCTACCGCCTGTGGTGCCTCAGTAGTAAAAACGGGCGTTAAACACTACTCAAAAAAAAAAAACGCTCCAGCTGGTCAGACTACACAATGGCATTAGAGTTTGGCCGGCTGACAGTAGTTCAAAATGCATAGTTTTCTTTTGGTACAGTGATGGTTTCGGTTGTTTTGTGAATAGATTCATGGGCAGCCAAACTATAACGACGGCGTCATGGAATATCGTAGAAGATCATCCAATTAAAGGCATGTCAGCAGCACATTCTCTGCTGACATAACAACAATGCAAAACAGACCTTACTCGTGCCACCTTCTGAGTCGCCAAATCGTGTGCAATACAGCAACCGAGATGGAGTAGTGTGGTTTTTACATTGACGTTTAATTGCTGTACCACTTCCTCACAGGTTTGACTGTTGTTCATCTCAATAGTCACTAAGACAGTTTTGTTTATTTCCTGGTGTTGATCCTTCTCTCTGTGGCTCATCCTTGAGGGTTTCCTTACCTTCCTGGAACTTCGTGAACCATCTTTGCACTGGAATACTTTTCGGAAAACTGGTTTATACTAGGAATTTTTGAAACCGATCGCCTGAACAGTCTAACTCTGGGCAACAATTTACTACTGCATAATTTTATATATGGTGCAATAATTGAAATTTAAGCGTTTCGAAAAAAAAAACAGACAGTAGCTTTTTGGTCAATTGCAATAATTCGCCATGGTCATTTGAATGTATCACGTGGAAGAAAAAATCTACTCACAAAGGAACGTCCTAGCATCATCCTTAACGACGAACTAAAGGCTGCAATCGAGATTGATCTGAATCAGACATGTTAAAAACTAGAGGAAATGTTCTACGTTAATTCGTATACACAAGTTTGGAATATGGGTTCCATATGAACTGATCATCACAAAGAACATCAGCAGTGTGTATTTCACTCTTTAGTCGTCATTGTCGTGAAGCTTTTTTAGACTTATATTTTGTAAACAGTTCATAGCGTTCACCTTATTGACTCTCAACAGAGGAAACACAGAATACCAAAACGTCCAGATGTTGATAGGCAATCACCGTCAACTTACAAGGCTTAGGCACCTACAGATGCAGAAGGATGAACTAACAACCATTACCACATTGAATAACGAATATAGAAAAGAAGAAAGCGAAATATTAAATAAATTTTGGTATGTTTAAATTCAATTTCCTCTTAACTTTCAGTTGGAAAGGAGATGAAGTGTGAACAGAAATGGCAAAGGGAGTAGAGCTCGTTTATGGCAAAATAACGAAAGCAATTTTCACCAAGAGAAAGAAAGAGGTTTCAAACAAAGAATTATACAAATACTTCTCAAATGATATCTGGCCATCAATATTTACCTAAATAAGGTGGAAATCTTAGACATTTATAGCAAAGTATGCATGAAGGCAAAAGATTAAGGGCATTTTCGAGTTAGAAAAGGACCTTACTTCTCGAAAAGATTTGCATAGCATTTCAATCCAGTCGAGATGTTCTTCCGTTCATCTGTAACGACGCCACCAATTAAAATAAAAACTGGTTTTGGAGAGAATCAAGGAAGGTGGGGCGGTTTCAGCTTTTAATGACGCAGGAAATCTCGTGAATAGTGAATTTCTGTCGTTACCAGAGCAGCTCGAGTTTGTTAAGAGAAATCCAGGAGAATTTCTCCGTCCCTCCGTCCTTTCTCGTGCACAAGAAAAGACTGCCAGGTGTTCAAATATGTTTTATGTGTCAGTCAGCAGGCTTATTAGAGATTTAATCCCTAGAAAGGTAACTTTACATAGTGATATTCCGGTTTTGTTAAGAATGTGTAAACATCAATAGATTTTTTTTCCCTACAGTAACCGTTTTCGGAAACAAACGCAATGCAAACACTGTTGACCCAGGTTAACGGGAGAGGTCATGGAGCCAAGCATAAGATTTCAGCCTTGTTCCTTTACCCTAGCTTGTGCAGGGGAAATAAGTGAATGTTAATTTGTATGTTTCTTAAAACTAGTACAAGCTATGACGTAATAACGTAACACCGCAGAGTAGGCTAAACATAAACTCACTTAAGAATGTATATACAAGTTAAGGGGCCAAAATACGTTTTTTTTTTAAGGTTAAAAATTGAAACAAACTTTCAGTTTCACGTCTATGAAAAATTGTTTTTAATACCTACAAAATGACTGAGTTATGCATTTAAACATTTTAGCGACCACATGCTAAAATAAACTGAAGTCATTTTTCTACTTGGGAAGTTATTAACATCTTGTGTTAAAAATAGCTGAATTTTTTTCATTCTAGTAGTGCGAGGAACTCGTTAGCAGTGTGGTAGGTCTGTTACAAACTGGAATTAACTGCTCACCTACCTATATTGATAAAAGCAAGTAAAAATAAATGGTGGCAAAGTTATTTTCAGGGGGGGAGTGAATTATAACCAAATACAATGATAAAAGAACGGTGTAGTACTACAAAAAAAGAGACATGAATTTAAAGAAAGTCAATACAGCAAAAATTAAAAAAAATCTGAAAATTGCATATTAGGACTGCAACAGTCATTACATCTCCCCCTGTCATAACACAGTACCCGCACGGGAGGCCGAATTCATTAAGGCGCGGACTCATGAGCGGGAGGTCTGGGGTTCGAATCCCACCAGGACCGTCCTCCCTAACTGGTTTTTTTTTCAGGTTTTCCTCAGTCCTCATAAATAGCAAATGCCGTGGAGGTACCCTAAACATAGGCCTGGAACGTTTCCTTCCTTAAAAAATTCTTTTCCAATTTATCCTTTTATCTCAAGTATCATCAGTACGCCTATGGTGGTAAAAACGGGCGTTAAACACTGTTCAAAAAGAAATCAATCTTTAAGCTTGTGGCTCATTTTTTCAAGGTGTATTTTTCAAAACAGTTTATATCATAACTTAAGATAATTGTGCGAAACTTTGAATAGACGTTCTTCTTACTGAGGCCAACAATCTGAACTCAATCTTTATATTGTGTTAAATATATAATTTTAAGTTTTGAGGTTTAGTGTGCAGTTTTAAACATGACCTTTAAATTATGAAAAAATTGTGGGGTTAATTTGAAAAGTTTGATGTAAAAATGTGGTGAAACACGTTATTTAAAAAATATCAACTTTATTTCACAACATAGAATTTGTTCTAATTGTTTTATTCCATCATAGAAATTACTTTTGGCAACTCTGCAAAATGGTCATTGACGACATGTTTGGCAACCTCGTTCGACTTTCCCTCAGCAACCGAAGTTTTTAAGAAGCAGGAAGAATTTCAATTCATTAAGTCCGGTTAAATTGAATGAAATCAAAACTCAATTCGCCTTTGCGGATGTGTGAGTTGGCACTTTTTTTTTTGTCTGTCAGTCAGTCTTGCCCCTTTGTTCTTCAGTAAACGGTCAACATGCTCCTGTTATTGTTTAATTCTTTTCTAAGTCTATTGGGAATTCTAAAAAATAGCGGCCTTCGTCTTTCTAACAGACAAAACGATCTTTAAACACTGCCAAAGATTACATTGAAGTGCGTTTTTGGTCCACATAGAAAAATCACAACTTTCACCGCGAATAGAACTTTTTAATGCTTTTTTTCATTCAGCAAATGGTACACTCTTTAAATTGCGTGCAGTCTCGGCTATCTGGTACATTTTTTCATTCGAAGTTGTGCCATTATAATGATAGATGTACTTCATGATGACCTCAATTGTGCATCTGGAGCGCACTTCATCATTGGCGTCTGTACCGCAACATTTAAACTCGTTTATCCAGAAATAATCTTCAACGGGGTTTCACTTTTTCAAATGAAAACGTTAAATTAGACGCGACAGCGGTTTAAAATTATAAGATTGTTAAACGCTATGTGTCACATCTGGTTGAAGTTAGTCTTGTCAGCAATGATGCTACTTAGTGAAATTTTCGCCTAATTTTATGGAAAGGACCCCATATGTTACATGTGAAACCAGATCAAAATATTCATTTTTTAATAAGATAGGTTCCCTTTCATGGCCTCAGATGAGTCAGCTAATATAAACACAATAACGATTATTATCAACAAATAATAAAGAGATTTCACCTTTAGAATTGGTTTCGAGGATTAATAACGATTATGATAGAGGAGGTTTTGCATTGACAGACTTGAGTATCACTGAGGATATTTGCTGTTTATCTTACTCATAGAGATGTTTTTCGCCTGGTCTACAGTTCAAATACAAAAAAGACAAATTGAAAATCTTACCAATGGTTGAAATTGTTATTACTGAGCTTTTTTGTGGTGATGGGCAGCAAATCAAGTAAAATGTACACATTACTGAATAAGGTGTGCATATACAGAAGCCAATCGTCAGGAGTATAATGCATGTTAAGGTAGCAGCTTGTAGTTAAAGAAGATTTTGTCAGCCAGTGGTTTACTTTCTGTTATTCCGTGCTTTCATTGTGTGCTAGTTTTCTTCGTTGTTTATGCAACTACATACATATTGTCAAGAACGAGTTTTTGTGTACAATACATGTACGGAAACAGATTATTGCAGAGAAATTGTAAGGCAATTCGTAAGAAAATACTCTGGTAAACGTGCAGGTTGAGAAACTGTTCGCCAACTTGTTAAAATGTTACGAGAAACAGGATCTCTCAATGACAAGAAAGTGTTCCAAACTCTCCGTGTCTTGGAAGAAATGTGTTAAATGAAATTTCCTACGCACTGCCAGCAAAGTACTGCCGCTGAGGGGCACCATTTTCAGCATCTCTTATAACAAGATTAGTGCTTATTGTTATCAGTTTTAAATGCAGTATCATTTTGTGTTTTCAGTAAATATAAAAATACCCCATTTTCCGGTTGCGGACCGTAACTCAAATAACCTCACTGTGGCTGTTATAAACCATATTATCAACTCACAATGACTGCAAGGTCTGATATTCCAAGTATTTAACTTTTGTGTATTGTTTTAGAAGTAAGTAAGTAAGTAAGAAGTGCCAATAATGTAAGAAAAGTATTTTTAAGCTTTACGTTATAAGAAAACAAACGTTCTATCATATAAAACTTTACAGTCTTTGGTCCTCTAAACCTGAAATTCTCTTAAGCATGATACGATTTAGTTCAGTTATTCTTACAATGTTCTGAACAACGTCTTTTAAAGCTGTATCAGTTATTACAATTGTTACTAGTACATAAAAACAAGCTCTTCCTCCTTTCGTGGCTCCGAATTTATGATAACCTCCCAATGTCATATTGTAAAACAAGGTCTTCACGCGATTGTTTATTTCCAGCTTACTGAAGGCCAAGAAATATTGGACCTGCTTAAGTTTTTTGGGAGATTGCACTGCCATTTTTGTTTTCTTCCCGCTTAATAGCGCCTTAAACAAGCATTGTTGAACTGCAGCAATAAAATTTTAGTAGCACAGGTCTATAGCCGTGATTTGGTTTCCATTTGCGCCTTGTTACCCGATCAACGTTTTGATCATGGCGTACATTCGTTTTATTATGTCTCGCACTGCATTCTGGTGACAAGACGCTAAGAAATGTGTGAAATTAACTTGAATTCTAGAGAAAGTATAATAGAACTTCTGCAAAATATTATTTGAAATAAACAAGTATGATTATCATTATATAGGTTTTAAAATATTTAAGTACACCTTTCTGTTACAATGTTTGCTTGTCTTTTGTATGCTCTATTCAAACTTTTTAATCCGTCTTTTTTGCTTTCTTATCTATATTTTTCTATAGAGTTTATTCGAAACTCTAGTGTGACAATATCTTTATATTACGAAGTGCAAAATTGATAGTTCATATATTTGCGTATCTCTTCATTTTTAATTCTTTCTAATGTAGAGCATAGAGCTGTTAGTAGTCCTTTTACGGTAGCAGTAAGTGTAAATATAGCAAATAATGCAACAGTATACATTTTACACTGTTTCTCATAAAGTTTTAAAGGTATCAATATACACTTTTTGATAGATAATAAGAAAACTTAACCAAAAATGTTCTGTAAATTTTAATTCTCTAATTTACATAAAAAGTTTTTAAACATTTTTAACCAAAATAAAATCTTGTTAAAAAGCTGAAAACACTGTGGCATAATCATGCATTTTTCAAATAAACTATTGATGAAATTGGAATTATGATTTTTTTACTTAAACTGCAGACTAATAATATATCTATGCTAGTTGTTTGAAAAGAAATTAATTTTAAAATTTAAAAAAAAACTAGAAATGTTTTTAATTTCTTATTTTAATCAGCTAATATTGATATTTAAACACTTCTAGTTACCACACTTCACATTTGCATACATTACGTGTGTACAAATTTTCAACAAAATTGGTACAGCCAATCCTGAGAAAAATGCGCATTTATTTCAGAATGTTAAGTTATGGGAAACAAGATTTTTTGTTTAAAAAACTTTTTATGTGCATTAAAGAATTAAAATTTACAAAGCATCTTAAATTAAGTATTCTTAGTATCTCATAAAAATATCCTATTGATAGCTTTATAAATTCCTGAGTTATAGTGCAAAATGTATACTACTGCACTAATTACTATATTTACATTTCGTGGTTACCTTAAAATAGCTTTAAATATGTTAGTTTGCAATGGCTTGTTTATTTATTTTATACAGATATTTTAATAAGAAATTATATTTTTATTTGCAATTTAGAGCGGGAATATTCAAATTCATATGTACACGAGAAATAAGACCTTTCTTGTGCTATTTTTCCTTATAAATTATATTGAATGTTGACATAAAATGAGTTTACTGTTACTTTGGGGCGTTAATCCTTTGCTAAAATTATGTTCCATTCATTAAGGTTCTAAACATTTTTATATAAGATTGCAATTTGGCAAAAATTGTCTTGAGCTGGTCAATGATAAACAAAAGATTTATAAAACAAAAGCATTGATAGAAATTTTGCAAAATATTGCAGGCAGTTAATATTTATTATGAATCTTAATAAAATAATGTATGCTAATGTATTTACAAATCTTTCAATAGATGAATGGCAACCTTACCGAGAATTTCCTCATTTCGAGTATAAACCAGTTGAATAACGAAAGTTCCTCCTTCTTTGACTGTTTACCCTCATCCGGTAAAGATTACATCTCCTAAGACTTGCAAGGCATTTACTTCTGAACACAAATAGAGTATACATACAAACTGAAGAACTTCTTGAATGAGCTTCAGTTCAATGTCAGGGCTACTTCGAAGAAATCACAAACACAGAAAGATTAGAAACATACATATAGAGAGAATGAAGAAGTACGATGATATGAAAGACGAATTCGTTTAGGAAAATACTAACCCCCGCATTTTCACTTTCTGAAAATGGGCTAAGGAAACCAAGAAAAACCTCAGTCAATTTAGTCAACCACATGATTTGAACCGGGGAGCTCCCAAAAACGTTAACATCTGAGTCATTTGCAAGTAATTTGGCTTGCCTGTTTGATTTTTCTGAAAATATACATTACTTTTATTAGCTTTTATTCCAAGCAGAACCGCGGGGAGATATAAATTAAATATAATACAACTGAACACTATTATAACCAATTACCTTTTGCTATCTGTAATTGAATAATTAAAAACATTTCAACATTTGAGGTTATAAAAATAGTTCTTAGTAAATTTATTTACTTTAACAGTACATCTAAAGCTAAGTTAGAATTTTACCCCTTTTATTTATTATTTTATTAAATACTGCTATTTAATGTTTTCATTGTAATATTTTATTATACAATTGCCGTAATTAATAACAGTTCGATGTTGTGATTTCGAGATAAGGGTTTGATTTCGGATATTTGGAATAAAAAAACGAATGTAGCAGAAAAAAAATCATTTGAGCACCATGCTTTAAAACTATCAATTAAATTCCATTATGATTGTGAATAAGACATCAACGAAACCGTACAATGGAAGAAAGACGCTCGCGTGCTATTATTATCAATGTAAAGAAATACAACACCAGATGTATACATAGTTACTTTCCAAACACTTGTATTATACAAATAGTGAGAAAAATAAGAAAACATGTTGTTTTAGAACAATTACTAACAGAAGCAAAAGACGAAGAAATCAGGAAGAAGAAAAAGAAAATGATTGTGTAGCTGGTATTGATGATGCTGTGGTGTTGTGACAGGTGAAATAGATGTCAATTATTGGGTACCTAAATTATACAAAAATGTGATTTCGGTTCGCTTTCTCAAATCTCAGACCGCGTTCTCAGGTGCGGGGCTGTTCCAGGAAGCGTGCACACTGCGGACGTGGAAGTAAACCCGATTCAGCGTTCTTCTTTTCTTAGCAGTTGTATTTATTTATACTGCCGGTGTTGGCCTTTGCATCTTTTGGCATCCGTCGACATTAAGTCACTAAACAGAGACGTCGGGCGCCGCAACGCCCAGCGACAGAGGTTTAGTCTGGCTCCCCATTTACCCTCCAGGCCGCACATGGACCGTAAACCTCGGGTCACGTTACACGCAAATGGAAGCTCCTTGTCCTTGGCCTTCCAGACAGCTTGGCATCTGCGTCTAGAAGCAGATACAATGAGATCTTTGTCTGCAATTTTCCCTTGAAATTGCGTGTAATCTGTACAATTGATGATTTGCATAAAGACAGCAACTTTGTCTTTTAGCTATGGTATATTTTATAAGGAAAAACACCGCCGCTTTTTTTTACCTCTCCGATGGGTGTAAAAACCAAAGAGAAGGACTTTTATAAAGTCAAATTGTTTATATTCTCTACTACTGATTAAAATATCTCCATTCAGAAAAATAAACCATTAAGGAATTCATTATTCAGAACTCTCACGGAAGTCTGGCTCATTTCCTGCCATTATTGAAGCTAATTACAATTTTAATTTCCAAGCAGATTAGCAAGAGAGTATTTCTGACAGAATAGCTGTTTCGTTTTTGTTTCCAGTGTAAAGGTGCTACCATGACTGTAGTATCTGTTTTTTTTTTTTTTTTTTTTTTTTTTTTTTTTTTTTTTTGGTATAACAAACTCCGTATGTGGGGGAAGCTTTATACTAAGAAACGCAACAATTATTTATTACCGATTTATTCTATTTACTCTATTAATAATATATTTTTACGTTTTCGAATAATGCTCATCAAGGACTTTTCAAAAAGTACTCACACTAAATACTTCCATAACGGTGCGGTCCATTTCAAAACTGTCGGCGTTCTAGTGGGCCGTCCGGCGCGCGTTTATTGGGAGAAAATCAATTACCACTTTGCCTGACGTCATGCGAGTTACAATAAATCCCTTCGTTTACAATGATGCGGTACAGTGTCGAACAACAAACGTTCATTGTTGAAGCTTATTTCTTAGCGAGATAATCTTACTACAAATGTACACGTAAATTTCCACGTCGTTTTCTCGAAGTTACTGTCCCTTCAAAACCACGAGTAAATGATCTGTTTAGAAAGTGGCGTGAAACGGGGTCTGTTAAAGACAAAAGGAAAACCGAAAGAAGACAGTTTTGATAGAGGAGAAACGGAGATTTTCAAGCAAGAATGCAGAGAAGTCCTAGGAAACCTTCACGCCGATTAGCGCATGAATGCGGCATCTCAAAAACATTAGCATTAATAAGGCTGAAAATGCTGCACTTTTATCCGTAGAAAGTGACAATATCTCGCATCTCCTTAGTAAACGTGCGCCTACGCCCCACTAGAATACCGGCAGGTTTGAAATGGACCGCACCGTACATAAATTAGTGAGTTTTACACAAAAAAAATGTTTACTGAGTAATAAAACCCTCTTTCCGTTCAATGTTCTTTGTCGGTAATAATATAAAATAGACTGTTCTTTGCTTATATTCATGCAAAATGTTTATTGATGCACAAAAATCTTCAAATGGTTAAATCTTGACATATGGTATGTTAAATAATTCTGATATCCAATATTGAGCGAAAGGGAAAGCCTAATTTAATTATTATTGGCCATGGAGAGAGGCAACGATCTCATCAAGAAGCGGCTAATTTATTTATTGAAATTCATTCTGATCGCAATCTAATTTCACATATAACAGTGACAAAGGCCGTAAGGAAATGTATGCAAACCGGAAGCGCAAAGGATTTACCAAGATAGAGTCGTCCGAAAAAATTGCTGGCGAGAATATTACTTCGGAAGTTTTTCTGCGTGCACAAAAAATGCCTACCACAAATAACGGTCGTCGACAAGATCTTCCACATTCGGGTAATGTGCACCTTACAGGAGAGAGTTGGTACACCTACATTTCTGACATTCTTCGAAACCAGTAATTTAGCAGATAATCCGCCCACCATAGCTAAGGTTTTGACTTTGGAGTGTGTTTGCTTTTGTAATTAAATGAACACAATAACTTATGCTCGGAGCTCGGTCACTGCTACCACCCGAATTCGCTTCCCTAATGAAATCTCAGCTACACAATGGTTGCGGAGGGACTTCTCGATGACCATTTATAAGCCAAACTCAGTGATGAACACCCTTAAAATGCCAAACAACTTCTTTATAATTATCTTTTCATGAACGTCCACAGGATAATCCCAATAGAAGAGTGCACTTGTGAATTATTGATTGATCACATTAACAACAATGCAGATTTTCTTAGAAAAATGTCATATATTGATGAACTTATATTCTGCCTGAATTGATTTGAAAAAGAAAATACAACTAGTGCGCCGTAAATCCAAAATGAATGAAGCAGGCGCAAAAACTTTTGTGCTAGTGGTCTTGAGGATTGTATAATAGGTCTATTCTTCTTTAGAGAAACACTAAATGCTAATATATACCTGTATTTGCCTCGAAATGACATAGTACTAGCTATTGAAATGTTATTTCCAAATTCAGTCAATCAAGAGCTACCAGGAGTTTTATCTTCTTTCAAAAGATGCAACTACAACGCAGTATAGACAGAGTGCTATAACGATGGATTGGTACGAGACACATATAGAGTAGGCATCAAAATCACTGGATTTCGTTTTGCAACCAATTGAAGTCAGCAGTATATTGAGAAAGAAACTTAGAAGATCTAGAGTATCGAATAATGGAATAATGGAATCAGTGCATATCTAAAGCCTGATTAATGAACATTGAAAATGTATTGAAAATATATCCCAACAGAATATTTGGTTTATTTATGAACGCTCTTTAACATCAGTCATCAGCGTCCGATTCAATTCAGGGTGTGAAATGTCTATTAATAGGATTTTATGCCCTAAAAATCCATCTATCCTGGCCGGGATTGAACCCGCGATCTTGAATTTAAGAGGCAAGTATATCACTATATCAAAAGGACCAGCCCAATAGAATACATAATATAGAACTCTGTGATTAAAGGTATAAGATATTAAATTTCAGACTTTTCTGCTCTCTAGTTATGATACTTAATTGTAATCTACCTTTTATCTTAGTTATATTTTTGTATTTTCCCTAACTATAACTCTGTTGCTTGTTGTAAAATAATATTATATTTACAATAAAAGTAATAACAATTCTTCATTTATTTGTTTTAGTTTTTATTGTATTTTACACGTATTTATAATTGATCTGCACAAGCTCTTAATTATTTCTATTTTCTTACAAAAATAACGAGAAAAAATTAAAGAAAAAACAGTAATAACAAATAATAAAAAATAACTTTAGCTCTATAAATATATGCATTTACTACAACAGGTATAAATTCCTCATGGTGTAATTCAAATAAACTTTCATACTGTCACCATTGTTTTCTAAATATTTCTCTATTTTTGATGTAAACTCTTCCGTTATTTCTTCCTTGTAAAAGTCGAAGCGATTACTTAGGTAGGTCAAGTCACACTTTTTAAGTCATCTTAGTGTTACCGCGCTGGTATGACGTCGGGCATTCTCATTAAAAATTAATCTCGCCAACGTTCGAAATTGCCAAACATTTGTTCGTAAGAATTTATAACCAGAAGCATGTCAAAGTTCACTGCTATGTTTCATTCCAGAAGGAATGTTTCATTCAAAAGTCCCAGCTTTATCTCAGAGCATTGTCTCCACATTTTCTCATTTCGAGGATAATATGTAGTCATGTTTCTCGCCTCTTAAAGCGAGTTACCCCAATATGTTTGTGCCGAAATAAAACAATGTTCAATATTTAATAAAAGTATTTTGATCATTCCATAAGCTATATTGATTTTGTTACATTAAATATTAATGCTCAGCTTAAATTAATTTTAATTGCGATTGATAAAAATATTAATGCAAATTTATAAAGGAAATAATTTGAACAAAATTTTAATAATTATCTTTTTTGGTGATAATTTAAATGTAGCAATATTTAAAAGATACATATGTATAGCTATTGCTCTTTAATTTTAAGTAATTACAATATTAGAGATATTTATTACATGTCTACAGTCCTAGGACTGAGATTAAGTTATAAATATCATATTGATTTCTGTTTTCGCTCTTTATTTCATAGTTTAAAGAAAACATACTTAAAATGTTTCATTAATGAAACAGAAGTACGCTTAGTGTTGATTCTGAACAATTTATTTCTGCTGATATGCTTAAGTCCCAATATCGGGTGCCACATAGCAAAAACACAGAAGCGAAAACACGTTAAAGAAAAAAATTATATATTACCGTTACGACAATAGTCATGCAATTTATCCCAGGAACCGATACAGGAAGGAAAAAGCTTTTTGGGCACAAGTAGATAGCAATCGTATAAACAAAGCGCAAAGTTAGCACGCATTCGATTCTTTTATGTCAGTCATGCAATGGGGAAATAAAATTATACCTATGCATAGCCAGCCCGCCATATTACTATAAAAAAATACGTATAATATAGCGAAGGCTTGGTTTTCGACACGGATATTTATTTCTGATTTCCAGAGGATAATGCTATAACTGTAGCAGATCTATAACTATATACAGAGTGCTCAAAAGATTTTACATTAAATCTTGTGAACCAATTGCAATAAGGTTTAGTTTGATCTCAACTTATTTCAGAGTTATGGCCATCAGTTTTTTTTATATGGTTCGCAAGTGCCATTCTTTCCTCATCTAACTCTACTGTATCCCCTTTTAAACCTTTGCTGTACAGACTGGGCTTATCAAAAAAAAATTATTCTTAATTTCTGATGTGATAGAGAACATGAAAATATTTTTTTTTCTTAATAAAGTAATGTCCAAAAATGAATCGTTTTAAGGATATAGTAGTGTGAAAGAAAAAAATTAATGAATCTCAAATTGTAAATATACTTTCTATGATTTTTTATCTAAATCCAGATATTAAGAAAATAGTGTCAACAATCTATAGGAACTGTTCAAAATTGCGACCCCCATTGGTGATACACAAAGTATGATTGAACGACGAATACTTGGAAATATTTGTGGTCGGTTACGAAGATCATCAAAAGCAAGAATAATTCTAGTAACGAATTAATTTGCAGTGTTGATAGATGTTTCATAAATAATTGATTTAATATGACCCCAAACACAAGAACTGAAATCATATTTGGGAACAAGCCTTTCAGCAACTGGATCTGTTCTCTCTATCCAACGATTCGCAGAATGTTATATAATTTCGATAATTTAAGCCGAAATGTGCGGTCGCACCGTTGTGTTGAAAGATCGTGTTTCTCGGAATATTAATCGGAACATCTTCAAATAACTCCGGAAGCATTTTCGTAAGAAAAATTTCATAAACATGTTAATTCCATTGTGCAGGCATAACGCATGGTCCCACTAGAAAATAAACAACAAATACGGTTCAAATGTTTACATAAAACTTCTATTGATTGCAGAGATTCTCCACAGTTTTAGGATTAGTGTCAATTCAAATGTTACGGTAGTGTGTTCAAATTTTACTGTAGTGTGTATTAAACATCTCTTGAAAAAAGCCTCATCTATCCTTAATATGCGTCTAGAAAAATTATCTAATTGCTAACGGTATTCAGAAAACTGTTTTCTGTTAGGATAACCATCTGGGATTAATGTAGTACTTTTTGAGTATGAAACGAACTGTTTTCATACTCACATTAAGACTCTCCATGCAGAAATGTGATTGTTGTTCATCAAATGACCAACATCTCGAGTTCGTGGATTATTTTCAAATCCCTGCAAAACCTCATTTTCAAAGTATAATATTCTAACGTTTACCTGGAACTGGCCACTATCTCTCTCGAAGACGTTGATCCAGTGTTGATAATGTTGTATGACAAGGAATGTGACGCTGAGGATATTATTCCTCATATATTCGCTTGCCAAATTAGCATTGTCCCAAGCTGCTGCAAATGTCTTATGCATGTCAGCAAGTTCAATATTTGTATACTGATTTAGAAATTAAATAAACTGATCCCACAGATGATATTTTGTGGTATTCAACATCAAACTAACGTCGGTTGTTTATTATTTTCATGGTGACTAGAAAAGCTGAAACATATATCTTCAATTGTTTATGATAACATGAATAGGTAAAACATAAATGCAGTGATAATGTGATTGAGGAGCTCTGTCTTTTATGTTGAACAAGAAGCATTTCCGAGCACTACTTTATTACGACAATTTTTTATTTTCACCCTCTATCATATCAGAATTTTGATTCAACACCAAGCACGTTATTCTAAAAAAAAAGAGCCACCTTTATTTACTTCCAATATCTTTATATGTTTTTGCTTTTGAGGGTCACTGGATTTGTTTTTGGCCAAAATCAGTCAACAATATCAAAAATCGTATTTTTGCTGCAAATGATTCGTGAATCCTTTGGGCGTCCACAGAGAGTCAACATTTACTAGTTTTCCTTCGGGCTCTACAGCCATTTAAAGAGCCCCCATGTGACCTTTTAAACCGCACTGTTTCCAACACACGTTTTTAAAAAAAACACTGTTTTTCTCAAAACTTCATTTTCACACATTCAAAATGTTCTACCTGTCACAGTTTTTGTTTATAAGTTACAAATTTACCAGAATCTGCAGCGGTATCCATTGTAACATTCCACAGGACAAAAAGCAAACACTAATTATAATTAAAAAAAACATTTTCTTTGAAAAAATTATTAATCTTAAAGATTAAAACATATATATTTAAAAAATTATCACAATTCACTCATAAAATTTATTTAAAATGTCTTTCTATGCACTTTTTGTATGAGGTAGAAAACTCCAATTGCAAAAATGCCAACCTATTTTCTTAACTCATGAGCCCCGTGAAACATTTCGATTATGCGTCACATTAATGTAATACAGTTTATTAAATAATTTATAGCTCACAAAGTATTTATCCAAATGTGATATACATATTAACTTAACAGCAATGCAATCACAGCAAAAGTTTCACAAAAAGCCTTTCATAAATATGTAACTTCGAAAATTCACTCCCAGTTCCCCTTATCATACTTGAATAAACATACTTTCATAAGTAGTGTTTTGCATTGGTATGTTTTCCTAAAATAAAGTAGAAAATTGCCTTGTCTACTGTTTTTATTACGTAACTAAATCTCGTGATTTTTGAACTTAACTGAATATTTATCTTATGTAAAATTTTAGAGGATTCATTTATCTGACTATAAATAAGCGTATTACCTGTTCGCTGTTACTTCTATCCTAGCCAAATGCACTTCAGGGCGACTTACATCCCTGATGTTATGCGTAATCCACAAAGGAAATTACAGTTTAAACTTTAATATGGGCTAGTTTTTATTGAGAAAACCATATTAGTGAGTACAGTAATACTCTTGAGAAACACAAGTCGCTTTAATGCCTTATTATGCATTTTAATTGTTATGGACATGTTGCTCTGTGCACAGTGCCATCAGTTTTAATGTAAAGAGGTGTCATGGCCTAAGCGTGTGCTGGTCTTGATAATATGCAAAGCATTGTCAAGGAAATTTGTTGAAAAGTGGGCACAAGGTTATCGTGCAACATTTTTATTAATAAAGTTTGTAAATGGTAACCAGAACTAGGCGGTTCAAAAAGTGATCCGGTTTTGAATCGCTCGCTTTTTTTTTTTTTTTTTTTTTTTTTTTTTTGTCGACACTGTTTCGTATCGGGTTGAAATCTGTTAACATTCCGATGTCGCTTCAATCAGCATTTCTTATAGCACCTGTGAGGCGACTTCGCGCGGTTCTAGGACGTAATGAAGCACCAAATGAATCAACAGTTCGCTGATTTATACAAAAGATCCACGGAACTGGCTCATCAGTGAACATTAAACGTTCTGGACGGTCTGTTCAAAACATTGCGGCGGTTGGTGGCAGCTTGAATATTAGTCCAATTAAATCGGTTCGTCGCCGAGGAATTTCTTCAGTGCGGCGATTTTTTCGGTATGAACTCCATACTTCAGTTAACACAGAAGCTGAAAGTGACCGATCACGAGAAGAGGCGACATTTTGTTGACTGGTTTCTGAAAAGACAACAAGAGAAGACAGCTTTGCGAGGAAAATAATCTTCAATGACCAGACACACCTCTACTTAAACGGATTTGTGGGGGCCAGAAACCCGTTGCCTGATTTAAGAAAAGTGAAATGCATCCACAGCAAGTGACGGTTTCATGTGAATTTTGGCCGAGTGGTATCATCATCGGCCCTTATTTTTTTGAAGATGAGGCAGCTCAAGCTGTGACAGCTAATGATACGATGATAAGAGTTTTTTATGACTTCATTTCGATGGAATGGACATTCAAGAGTTGTGGTTCCAACAGGATGGTGCCACCTGTCACACTTGTGGCGAAACAATTGCGTTGCTCCGTGAGAGGTTTCCGGATTGCCCCGTATGGGTAATAGTGACCAGCAGTAACCACCAAGGTCATGTGACTTAAGCCATTGTGATTTTTTTTTTCTTTGGAGTAATCTTAAATCATTGGATTATGTCAATGAACCTCAAAACATCGGTGAGTTAAAGAAGGAATTTCGACGAGTTATCGGCGAAATCGAAATGTAAGTTTGTGAGGCAGTCATGGTGAATTTCACGGACAGAGCTCTTGATGCCAGCGCAGTAGAGGGGGTCATATGCTTGATATATCCTTTTCCATACCTGAAATGGGAAGGTGTGATGAGTATATTTATGTTCTTGTTTAATGTATTTTGTAAAAAGCAAAGTTCATGATTTGATACATTATAACCGGCATGAATCACCCATAGATTACTTAAACAATCGGAGCCATGCACCGCGGAATGATATTTGTTACCTAGGGATAAAAGTTACAGAAAACTCAGCATAGTCTAGTTTTGAAATGTGGAGCTTATTGGTGTCTCTAAGCTGCTTATACTTCACTTAATACCCAGAAAGGCATAATGCTACTTGACATTCACCTTTTCAACACGAAAAACTGGATGAATCCCCACCTACCAGTTTATTCCAAACAAGAAGTTGAACCTTGATAATAACAGTATTCTACTTTCTTCCTTGCCTTCAAAAATAAGCAACCCTAAAATTAAATTTGTTTCCTTCTTATTTTTCTGAGAGGACTAAAGTATAAATAAGCATATTTATGTACCCATGTGAAAAGTTACTGGAGTATCTCAAAACTTTGTAAAAAAAGAAGTAATTAATTTAGTCATATAAGTCTCGTATCTTCCAAAACTAAATATAGCAACTTGTAGTTTATTGCAACACATTCATGTTATAAATTCCCAAAAATGTGCACTAAATGACGCCATTTTAATATTCGCTAAGGAGAGATAACACACGACAAAAAAAGTGTAACATTATCACGAAATATCTGATTAAACGTCGCAGAATGGCTAGGAAATAAACTGAGTGAGATATAATTCCAATCTGTTTGCCGAACATTCCCCTAACGCTACCCAACCACGCACGGCACTTATGTTGTAAAACATTTCATGTATTAACCGACTGAACGGCGCATGCTCACATCAGATTTTCTACGTTTCATGTACTATTACAGAACACTTCTTTCTATAGCTCGCAAAATTAACAAACGAGAAATATTACTGGCGTATATTGGCGATTAAAAACAAAACTATACAAATAATAATATGGCTTATATACAAATAAATTAATGTGCTTTTGAAATCTTATAATTATATTTTAAGCACGTGCCTTGACGAAACTTTTACATTTTATCAATAAGCATCGAAAAGGCTTGTTTTGGAACCGACATTTGAGGAAAAAATAAGAAATTCAGTTACAGACAGCGAGCAGGACGTGAAGTTTGTCCGCTGCGACCAGTCCATTCGTCATACAATCGTCTATCTACAACATATCGACTTAAATGGGAAAATAAACAATTTCCAGTTTATATATATGCGCATACTATAAACAATATTATAGTATACTACTCTATACTATTTTATACTATATTACACTCCACTATACTGTACTATACTCTAAACTATTGAAAATCAAGTTAGATAAACTTTAAAATGAAGATTACCAAAATACCAATGATATATGTGTGTGTTTCATTTTAGTTTCAAATACACTAGACTGTTTTGTCACTTCTTTAATCACACAATTTTTTTTAATAAAATCTCTTTGCAAATGTATGTTTTGTGCCATTTAGACGTCAGACCGGTGCCACAGTCTGGTCTGTCTCTTCGCATATGTGTACTATGGCTATGACTTCCTCAGCACCGTCAAATCCGCCGGAGTTTAATGACCTCTTCTCTAGTACGCACACTTTGTATGTTCGAGGCAGCGAGAGCTACCTACCGGTTCGTCAGTCATTCATTTACATTTCCACTAACATGTTAAAGTGAGGAAGTGCACCATCATGCTTGAATCACACACATTGAATTGCATTAAATGAAATTCTTTCTAGATTTTTCTGTACATATACATTAACCAGAACAGAAATGACATTCAGTGAGGTTATTTCACTTATGGGACGACAAAGCTTGGTTGCTTACTCGGAAAAGTCAGTCGTCAGGTCGTATAATGCATGAGCAGCTATTCTCTTATGGTTAGTTTGAGGGGGGAGGGTTTTGTCAACATGGTTGAGTGTTCGTGTGTTAATCGGTGCCTTCAATGTGTGTAAACTATGTGCTAATTATTATTCCTTAATTATGCCACTACATACATTTTGTCATGATGAACCAGTTTTTATTTACGATATATAAGAAAAACGGATTCTTACATAGTAGTAAGGCGATTTGCAAGAAAATATTCTGGCAGTCGTTTTCCAAATAGAGAAACTGCTAGCGGTCTTGTTAAAAAGTTGCGAGAGAAAGGATCTCTCATTAACAAGAAAGGTGTCCCGAACTGCCGTGTTTCTTACTGAAGAAAAGTTAGATGAAATATAGAAATTTCCTACGCAGATTAGTATAAGAACTAAGATAAAAATACTAACTTTATACCCATTGCGGCGACTGTACTTCCTCAGTAAACAACCACGTTCAGCGGCCCGTAACTCAAATAACCTCACTGTGTATAACACATGTATATATATATATATATATATATATATATATATATATATTGAACAAGAGCGTTCTGGCAGTAAATAAGTAAAAATAGACAAACCAAAAGCAATAAAATGCATATTTCGAGCCTTTGAGCACTAGTTGTTCAACATATAGCAAAAGTCAAACCACTCACACATAAAATAGCACTCGAGAAGAGACTTTGATCTTGATTTCTAAATAGTTCCCGATTAACGCTGGTTTTCTTTCGTAGATTTTTTGTTGTTTATTTTGGGTGTTTGTTGAACCATTTGTGACTACTAACCTAGAAAGTAAAAATTATATGCAGCGCATTCTAGGAGACAATTATAGCGCAATCTTAAGTTCCCGAATAATTCTTAATATATATATAAATGAACGCTACCTCAGCTTAATTAAATTCAATAAATATTAAATATTGAAATGTACAAATATATATATACAATATACAAATATACAAATATATATATGTACAAATATATATATATACCTTTTGTATAATTGAAAAAATATAATATTTCCATAAGTTTTAATCCATTCTTGAACCAAGGAAATATTACTGGTTCTTTCGTTTAGCATGTCGAATTTTTTTCATGCAACACTTTCTATCTTATTACTAATGGACAACACAAAGAAAGACTGCAGTACACACTTTAGCTCCTCCCCCCCTCCCCTGGCCAAGCAGAGCGATGACAATATCCAAGCTCCATTATGTAAGTAAAATTTTCCCTTATATAATATCATATCGGATCAAATCATTCAATCCATAGCTTCTATATTGAGGTTGTAACGTCGTTGAGTTAGTTTAATTCTATTATGTACATAGGTTAACAATTACTTTATACATATATTGATATACCGAGAATGAAGATATTTTCATTTTTGTATCAATGTATAGTATGGAAAATTATTTAAGATAAATTAGAACAATTACTTTTGAGGTGAATGAATTATTCTAATATATTAAAAGTATGGATGGAAATATATATATATATATATATATATATATACTTTTTAATTGTAACTTGAATTTGACTTTATTATAATGCGATTCTTTTACATTTATCACCACCATTTATCAACCCAATCATAAAGTGAACTGAGCAATACAATACCACTATAGTAAACACCTTTCTGAAAAACTTAGATTACTGCTTGGTCTATGTAAGTCATCGATCAAACGTGTTTTTCTGTCATGTTTGAATTTTTTATGGATATTTTAGAATTTTCTGCTATAAATACCAGTACAGCTAAAATAAACTCAAATGTCAGTATTAGGATTTACAATCTTTTGAAAAATAGCTTGCAATATTTTTTGTATTTTGCTCCTGTCTTTATTCTTACTACTATTTTCTGTAATATAAGTTCCTTTCAGCACATACAGAATATCCCCAGAACATTGTTCCATTTGTCATTAACGAATGAAAGTAAGCGTAATATACAGTTTTAAGATGTTCTGTTTGTAAAATGAGATAATGACCTAATTCAAAACACGCTGAACTCAATTTTTGTAAAATATAACCAATGTCGTCTTTCCAATTTCATATTGCGTCAATAAGAGCAATAAATTTATGTTTAGAAATGCATTTATTTCCTTGCGTTCATACTGAATATTTATATTTACTGTGCTTTTGGGAGGGGGGTTAAAAGTTTAAATGTATTTCGTTGTCTTCAAAATTTATATTGATTTTGTCACTTTCAAATCAATTATTTAACGTACAAAATATTTCATAAATGGGTAGTAGAGATGCTTTATTGGCAATACTTGTATTATTAGTAAAAAATACTGGGAAAGCAGTTTTGTTTATCCTTAAGGAAAGATACTATATATATATATATATATATATATATATATATATATCACTGGTGCATAAAAAAAGATTTTTCTTGCTTTTTTATTTTTCCACGTGGATATATGTAATATGAATGCCTAAATTCAAATATGGTTTCAGTTTTGCTCTATCGGTTTAGGTTTATAAATAAAGTATTAAATGTAACAATGCACTTATGTTTTTGATGAAATATTATTAAGTTTTAAGACATATAGCCAAGACAAACTTATTTTTGTAGGTTTAATGTTAATTGAAATATTAATTAATATATTGAAAACAGAGAACTATGTATCAATAATTATGAATTTGCAAAAAATTTTCACTATTAGAAAGAAGAAAACTTAATTTTTTTCAAAGTTCTGATATATACTTCACTATTGCCCCTTTTCAAACACCAACAGTAATCAGCTATCATTTACACACCCCATTGGCCCCTGGTAGCCAGTTTCCATTGTTTTAATGTCTTTATGAACCCGCTCACCATGTTCTTCACTCATTGCACCAAGATTCACAGGGAAGTAATCAATATGACTATAAGAAAATGCACTTTAACACTCATTCTACACCCTAGAATTCTAAAATGTTGTAACATTTCCTCCACAATTTCTTTATACTTCTCAGATTTCTTGTTGCTAAGAAATTTTTCTGTCACTTTTTTGTATGTCAGCCATGCTGACTTCTCTAACACGGACATCCATTGAGGAAAGGTCTCATCCTGCATAAGCTCACGAATCTGGTGTCCATCGAAAATACCTGCTGCTGTCTTAGCTTCAGTTTTCTGTGAGAACTTTGTAACAGAAAAGTTGAAACGATCACTGTCCTTATTCAGAACAGTAACAAATTGTTTCATCAGCCCTAACTTAATATGAAGTGGCGGAAGAAGATATTAGAAGGAGAAACCTATGATTCATTATTCACATTTTTTTTTCTTCAGGTACTAAATTGCTCCTTTGTGGCCATTTTTTTCTGATCCAATGCTCTGATTTAGCCCTATTATTTCATTTACAAAGTCAACCATGTACTATCTGACATCTCTTTATAATATATGTTATGCATCTGTTCAATGAACAAACAATAAACACTATTTTCTATAATACCGATTTCTGAAAAACTGTAGCTCGATAAAACAAAAACAGGCTGGTTCGAGAGATTCCATTGTAGTAAGGAATCAGAAAATATGAACGGTTTTCATTCAGCAAAAATGGTGTAGACCAGTTTAATAATATGGGAAACCCAAAACAGTGGGTGGTTTTCGTTTTAGCCACAAGGAACGGAATTTTAAACGTCTTAATTGTCACATATATGAGAGGTGTTCGAGCAGCAAACAAAACATTCACGAAAATATTCCACATGAGCGAGAACGAAGAACAAGAGCTGCATAATGCTTGCTATCTGTGCCACAACCACTCAGTGGGAGACATAGGTCAGTTCCGGAGGGAGCGGATTACAAGGGAAGAAGTAATATTGCCACTATTATGAAAGGGTTGTGAGATATTTCAGTACGGGTCGGACAATAAGCAACAGAGAACTCAGTCGGTCAGGCAGCGAGCTAATCGACCAACATCGTTTTCCTAATCTAACGGGATATTTCCTGCACTTGATGAGGGACAGAGAGGGTTGCCTGAAAGAAATAGCCATGAAGAGGGTGAGGGTTAGATTGTAAAATATTGAGTCTGCCAAAAGGGTTGAAGGGTGGAATGCCTTCCTTTTTTAATTCTAGGTCACAGATGATAATGCAAGAGGAGAAAAAAAGAAGAAGGGTGGGGGCCTTGCAACCCTTTCTTCATTATTATTATTTTTTGCTCACTCTTTTCCTTTTCTTTCCTTCAACCCTTCCAGACTTTTTCCTAAAGGGTTGGGCAATAAGCAAAGATGTTTTGAAAACATTTTCTCTTTCCCAATCTTTATGGTTATTTTGAGGAAAATAAAATGGTTTAACCCTTTGGAACCTTTAGAAACTGCTCAATTATATTATGAAGAGTTGGCGTAAGGCACGGTCGCTAAAAAGGCGTGTGTAATAAAGAAGAAAACTGCAATAACTCCTTTGTTTCCTTTTATGTTACCACTGTAGCTCACGTGCTGTAAAAAGCTTTCGAAGAGAAAGTGAAGGAAGTCTGTTTTTGTTACTAGACGAGAAAGTGCAACCCTTGCATAAAGGGGCGCACATGAAAAGTAGGTACACAGGAATATAACTTTCGGCCATATTTTCATTACAATAGATAGATATTTTTACAGCGTTAAACGCTCAAATTTTAACAACTCACTTAAAAAAGTGTTTTTCGCTCAACACTAGCGATGAGAAATGTATGCATATGTGTATTTGTACACACACACACGCATATTTGTATATCTTAATAAATGTAATAGTTACATCTTTCATGTTTAATTAAAGACGATTGACGCCTATTTCTTTGTACATCTAGGATGTAGTGAAATGTTGATCTAAAGGTTTATTTCGTACATATTTACAATTGTTTTGATGCTATCACAGTGTTGTAGTTTTCTAGACGTAGATAAAAGAGTAACATATAGCAGAGCCTTTAGAAGACATTATTTATCAAATGGAGAAAGGAAATTGCAATAAATTCATTCGATAATTATAATACTTACTCACAATGGTGCGAAGTTGAGCATGGTGTTCCACAGAGTTCGATTTTGGGTCCAATTGTCTAATCACTGATCTGTACAATTTTTGCTGTATGGAAACATGTTTTCTGATCATGAAATCTCTCAAACCAGCCTTGGTTTTGTCTCATCAGGTTACAGTTTTTCAGAAATCGGTAATGTAGAAAATTTTTCTACAGTATACAACATCCTTAAGGGTTCCCTATACGTAGAAGTTAGGAGTTAGATCCGGAGAACGCGGTGGAAACTCAATCGGACCTCTTCGTCCTATCCATTGTCTTGGATAGAGCCTTGGATCCAGTGCACGGGTCTTATTGCTGTGCGAGATCTCCCAGATCTGCCCTTGTGAACATCGCATACGATACAATGGGTCTCAAATTTATCTCGAATGCGTGCAATTGTTACTCGCGTTGGCGATTCTGTTCTGTACACCCGTCTCCATTGCCTTTGAACTTTAACGACTTTCTCGGTTTTCCAATACCACTTCAAAATTGCTTTCCGCTTTTGAAACGATAATCTTGGCTCCATTTTATTGTAGCGATGCTAGCATAACGTAATATGAGTCACGTCTGTTTACAGAACATCATACGATAATCTTTGTTGCATTTGTTCATTGTTGATTTACCTGTCATGTAACAACGCTATCATAATGTATGTGAGTCACATTCTGTTTACAGAACATCATACTACACATTACTGTTGTTTATCAGTCCAACTTTGAAATGTATTAAATAGATATCTACTGTGAAAGTGTGTATACCTTTTGACACCCTCGGTATGTATATATTGCTAAAACAATGCTTAACTATATATTAGCAATATTTTCTTATAACATGCTTGCTTTGCCATTGTTTTACCAGTGTAGAATCTATACTAACAAAGTGCTTTCCAAGCTCGTTTGTTTAAAATGGTACAATAACAATGAACTACTGTTTTAATGTCTTCAAGAGAACAATGATGCCACATTCACAAACTGCTACTGACTATAGCGCATTTTGAAGTTAAATGTTAAAACTTGCTACGTATGACAGCACCCAAGATTCGACCTTCCTATCGTTAATGCCAGTTCAGGTTTTAGCCTTGAAAATATACTGGAATGAAAACCTCCAGAATATTTACTTTACAATATCTGAGACAAGTGATTTACAATTACAACATGATTTATTGCATAATAATTGTAAGTATTATTCAACACGTGGAATAAATGTTATCTTGAAAAAAGTAAAGTTACACAAAGTGTAAATCAACAATATCGTATAAGCTCGCAAATGATTATCCCAATAAAATATATACATTCAATAATAAAATATTGATTAACATAATGCATGGGCACAAGAGTTAATAAAACGTCCCTCTTAAACAGATAAAAGATTTTGAATGCTGCCCAAAATAACAATTAAAGTTTATTTAATGGCTTGCAAATCCAAGTTAACTAGTCGTTAAGATCATTACAAAAGGCAACTTTAGGCCAATACAGTTTGTTGCATTAATTACCATAAAAAATCTGGGTCACAGATACCTGCAGAAATCAGTTTTTTAAATAGAAGGTCGCCAAGTCGGTCCACGCAGTACCGAAAACAACTCTCTGTGTGGAAGGAAGGCAAGAGCTTACCTGCCTGTCAGAATGGTTATGTCATAGAATTTTCGATGGCGAGGAACCAATCATTAGCTGTTGAACCATACTGACGTGGCCAGGTGAATAGAATAAGGGAAGGGAGACGGGAAGGTATCGGGCAAGAAGGAAATAAGCGCAAAAAGGCAGTAACTATATGTTTTTCATTGCTATATATAGGATGAATTCGAACTCCACCGACAAACTTTCACAGGTTGTTCAGAGATGTTTTGTGAGTGTATTGGTATAAGGAAACCATGATCTCCGGTGGTTCATTACCACGTAATTTCATTGTTTCGTTTTGTGTTTAACTCAACTACCTGTGTATCTGTTTACTCGGAGAAAGCATTCGCAGAAACCAGAGCTATCTACCAGAATAAGCAACTTCTTCATACACCATTCAAAAAATCGACTCACTAGACTACAGCACTCCAGCAAATTCAACGAAATAGATGATTAAATCATTTCACCATTGATTCTCTTAACTATCACCATCTCAATCACTTCTAATTCCCAAAGGGGGCAAGCTGGGCCTTGATCAAGCTTGTCTCCCGGCAAACCTCTCCTCACCCATTGGACATGCATTGCCCGCCAGTTTTACCATCACCACTGAATTCTACGGTACCGCACCACCAACCTTCCTTTGCTTCCAATTTTTTCCATCATTCTTTCCTACTTCATCTTTCCCACCTTTCTTGTTATACCCTTATATCTTTTATCCTTTCCCCTTCAAAAAAAATATCAGCTTTTGTTTCCTGCAGTACATTGCTTTTAGTACGTTTAGTGATGCGTATGGATAACTTTACTTATGCAGAATGAGCTGATATGTATCTCGTCTACGGTTTCGCTCAATGCAATGAAAGAGCGGCACATCGGCGCTATGCAGAACTATTGCAGCAGTGACCGCAACCTCATCACACCACATTTGCAGCTTGATTGCAAGAAACTCGGGTCATGCACTGATAGTGTGTGAGATACTGGCCGTAAGAGGAACGCCCGATCTTGAAGAGGATGTTTTAAGTGCAGTGTGTGACAACCCTGCAAGCAGTAGTCGTCGTATTGCACGAGAGGTGAATGTAAGTCAAGCAGCTGTTTTGAGGGTCTTACATGAGCAGCAGTTGCACCCGTATCATCCATAGAGGGTCTAGGCATTGCAATCAGCAGACTTTCCATGTCGAGTACAGTTTGCTAATTAGTTCTTAGAGTGATGTACAGATAACCAAACATTTTCCTGTTATGATATTGTACACAGGCGAGGCAATGTATCCTAGAGAAGACTGGGAGTATCTGGGAGTATGAAAATCCACATGCTGTTGTGAATCGAGCCTATCAATAGGCATTTTCTGTGAACGCATGGGCGGTATCGTTAACGATTCTGTGATTGGGCTTTATGTACTACCCGACGGACTTTTTTTATTAGTGTTTAACGCCCGTTTTTACTACTGAGGCAGCACAGCCCCCCCCCCCCCAGATAGACTGAATGGAATAGTCTGCAAAGCGTTCTTTCAACATGTCCTCCCACATTTTCTGGAAGATGCGTCGCTGATAATCGCAAGCGTAAGTGGTATCAAGGCGCCAGCACATTTTGCAGTGAATGTTAGGGAATATCTTGATGAACAGTTCGGGAACAGATGGATTGGTCGTGGTGGACCTGTTCCATGCCAGCTCAATTCTATCTCAGCTGATAATTTGCAGAGGTTTATGGTTTCAACATGATGGGGCGCCAGCACATTTTTCAATGAGTGTTAGTGAATATCTTGATGAACAGTTCAGGCACAACTGGATTGGTCGTGGTAGTACTGTTCTATGGTAAGCTCGATCCCCAGATGTGACAACCATGGACTTTTTCTTCTGGGGTCACGTGAAGAGCCTAGTGCACATGACTCCTGTCGAAACGAATGCTAGGATTGTAGCAGCCGCTGACAATGTGCACCAATCTCTTGGGATGCTAGAGCATGTGCGACAGTCCACGAGGCTCGCTGAGAAGTTTGTAGTGATCATGGGGGTCGACATTTTTAATGTTTTCTTTAAACAGTGTAATTCGGGTTTTTCGCGTCATTTTTTGTAATGTTTGGTCATCTATCCTTAAAAATAATTCATTATTGTCAGGAGGTAATGAGTAGTTGATTATTTTGTGGCGAACCGTAATGTAAACACGCTGTACAGGAGTAAATGTTGTGTTTTGTTTGGAAACAATCATATTCCGAGTAAACAGATACGCAGGTGGTTGAGTTATTACAAAACGAAAACATGAAATTACCCGGTAATGAGCCACCGGAGACCGTGAGTTCCTTGTATCAAAACACTCAGAAAATATCCCTGAATAACTTGTGAAAGTTTATCGGCAGAGTTCCGATTCACTCTGTAGATGAATAAAAAATCCATTCTTCACGACAGATACAATACTTCTTTAATCATATTCTTTTTTCAGTTTATTTTCTAATGTTGGAATGAAGTAAGTGATTGATTTTTAAGTTTTGAAAACTTAAAAGATATAAATAGGAATTTTTAGGTTTCATTTCTAAAACTGTGTACATTTATCGCAAAAAGAAATTTTAGACGCTATAAACCTTTTGTATGTTAATCCTAAGGCTCTATAATGAATACTTCATTATAGAACTTACAATTCTGAGCAAAGAAATAAAAAGACATTAGAGTTATAACGGCCTGACCTGTGAGGATAATTCTAAATGCTGTGTTGTAGTGCTTAGAGGCTTCATCTGTTGGGTATCTGAAAACACCATTTCCTTTCATGTAATGGAAGATGGCGGGCTGGGGTTTAATCCCTGATCTGGACACATTCCCTGGATAGTGTTTGTTTCCAGTTTCCTCTTACTCTGAAAAGATAAATACTTGATAGCTTAGGGACTTTGTGCTCATTTGCGCCTTCATTTCGTTAATTGCATCATCATATCAAAGGACCTTGGCAGCTGACTGGACGTTAAACGGTTGTAATAAAACATTTTCCTGTAAAGTGTTCGGTCAAGTTGTCTGCAGTAGCTTCTTGAAGTAACATCGTGACTGAAGAAAGAATTTCTGCAGCCGTCTCTTAAACAAACGCATTCACGCTTCAGTATCTGGAACTGTTTCCATCACACTCTCAACCGATAACATGTCCTTGCACCCTTCACTCAGCACATTGCAGACACAGACGCACCCTTAATGGTGTCGCTGTGTAGACAGAGCAAAACGCTGTTAAGTTTCAAGCCTTTAGGACGCACTTGTTGCTCTGCCACCTGGTATGACGTAATGGGTGCTGCTGTTTAATGTTACAACATGCCAGTTCCCTTGTGTGGAGCGCAAGGCTTAAATATTCACTAGTTTGAAATTCACAGCAGTTTGGACTAAGCAAAAACCACCTTCTTAGGAATTCTCTCTAGTGACAAAGGCCCAAGTTTGCAGCCTTTGAGGAAGCGATACTACACAGCAAGGCAGGACAATTCTATTTCCTGATAAATGGCATGAATTAAAAATGCCAAAGTGAACCCTACATTGAGTCACTAATTCTTAAATGAAACATGTTTACAGCTTGAACGTTAATCATGTATACATCAAAACTATTGAATAATAATTTATTTAATTCGAAGTGAGTAAATATTATTGTAATTCTAGATTTAAAATATAAATAAACGAAATAATTTAGATAATTAACCTGTGGCATATTTCAATAATTCGATGGATGTGAGTATATAATAGAACCAGAAAATTCGAAAGTCCGCCACGCAAGAACTGTGTAAACTAAGCCAGTTCCTATATTTGAAGGATATTACAGAGCACTAAGGCAGAGAAATTGAAGACGCTAGAGCGCTTTTTAAATTTTGAGTTTCAGGTATACCTCCACTCCTAATGGTCTAATTTCCCTAATTTTCGGAAATATTTTTCTTTTTTATTTAAATGGTATATACCGCGTTTTGTTACAAAAACAAATATTGCAGTAGTTAGAGCCATTTTTAAATGTTGGGTTTCAGGTAAACCTCCACTTCTAATATTCTGATTTTGCTGATTTTCAAAAAATATTTTTCTTGTTTTATTGCAATGACATATACCGAGTTTTGTTGCTAAAAACAAATATGTGCTGCTAGAACGATTTTTCAATTTTTGTGTTTCGGCTAAGCCCCTACTCCCTTAAGGCCGATTTCACTCATTTTCAGAAAAAAAAATTTCATTCTATTTTAATGACATATAACGAGTTTCGTGGAGGAAAAAATTGCGGCTGCTAGAGCTGTTTTTAAATTTTCGCTATAAATTAACCCCAACTCTTTAAATTTCGGTTGTCAGGTAAACCCCCAATTCTAATCGTCCGATTTCCCTGATTTTTAGAACTATTTTTATTTTATT
Organism: Metallyticus violacea; assembly: GCA_030762175.1. Taxonomy (NCBI): domain Eukaryota; kingdom Metazoa; phylum Arthropoda; class Insecta; order Mantodea; family Metallyticidae; genus Metallyticus; species Metallyticus violacea. Next base: position 53,611,781 of record CM060842.1, read on the forward strand.
TAAATATTAGATACAGAATTTTGCTGTGAAAAAAAAATAAATATTGGTGCAGCTATAGCGATTTTTCAATTTTTGTGTTTCAGCTAAGCCCCTACTCCTAATAGGTCGATTTCACTCATTTTCAGAAACTGTTTTTTTTTTTCATTCTATTTTAATGACATATAACGAGTTTCGTGGAGGAAAAATCTGCGGCTGCTAGTGCTGTTTTTAAATTTTCGCTATACGTTAACCGCGACTCTTTAAATTTCGGTTGTCAGGTAAACCCCCACTCTTAAATGTTCGATTTCCCTGATTTTAGAACTATTTTTATTTTGTTTAAATGTTAGATACAGACTTTTGTTGCGAAAAAAATTAATATTGATGTAGCTAGAGCGATTTTTAAATTTCGTACTTCAGGTGATCAATTTTAATATTCTGGTTTCACTGATTTGCAGAAACTACCACTTTTATTATTTTTTAATGGCAAATACTAAGTTTCACGAGAAAAAAAAAACAAATTGCGGCCGCTAGAGTGATTTTTAAATTTGGGGTTTGAGATAAACCCCCACTCTTATTTGTGTGAACTAGCTGATTTTCAGAAACTATTTCTATTGTTTTATTTAAGTGGTATTTATCAAGTTTCATTGCAAAAAATTATTGCGGTTACTAGAGTGATTTTTAAATTTTGGGTTTCAGGTCCCCCGTTTCTAATAGCTTCATTTCTCTGAATTTAAGAAACTATTTTCCTTGCTTCATTTCAATAGTATATACCGAGTTTTGTTGAGAAAAATGAAAAATTGCAGCCGCTAGAGCGATTTTTTAAATTTTCACTTTAGGTTAATCCCCACTCCTAATGGTCCAATATTGCTGATTTCTGACCTCGATGAATAATTTGTTAATTGATTGTTATATGCTGAGTTTTAGCATATATATATATATATATATATATATATATATATATATATATTCCTTTTATCTAAAAATCGAAGCAACAAAAGAAAGCACTAAACTATTTATAAATTAATTTAATGTCTTTCTTATAAACAGTGCTAGTTGGTGAAAATCTGTAAACATGGCAGAAATAAATTTTTAAAGGCAAAACTTCTGAATTACATATAACTTAGAAGGAAGAGATGTTAATGTAATACGGTAACCTAAAGTACTACTGACATACAAAACAATACTTACAAATATAGAACACAAAACATAAAATTATGACATTTTGCAGACAGCTGCTCACTCTTTGTTGTCATAAGTAGAATAAGCAAGCAGTTAAATAAATAATTGATTTCAGGTCAGGAGCAAAGTGTGGTGCAGATAATAATATTGTTTATCTCAAATTCTGCGAAACCCTTGGTTTAACACTGAATGACTTTAAAGTACCAACCCTTTTTTCTCCCCACTACAAGTTCTAACCGCCTGCCGTTTTTATTGTCTTTTATCTCTGCGTCCACTGTCAATTGGTTTAGTGCACTGGTTCTTGCCACACATGTAAGGGCGGATGTCTCCCACAGACGATATTCATCTTTGTAGCTTAGAACAAAATAAGTGTGTATAAATGGCATACTAAGAAATATTAAGATCACCCAGTGATATTCTGTAAATATTCTTATGGGCAGAAGAACAAATTTAGCTGATCGGGAAGACTAACTATTCGTTGACATTAATCAGTTCATCTTTAATTAAAAATACAGACCACAACTGCAGGCTTAACGTCTTACCTCGTGTTGTTCATGTTTTTTAAGAGACCATAGTTGGATTTTCTCAACTATTCCATTTCTAAATCAAAGTAATTTTATGTGTTGTTTCCGTAGCTTGTATTCATGGTTTCCTCATGCTGTCTCTAAGAGCTTTTGCGCGGACTCGTGAGCGGGAGGTCTGGGGTTCGAATCCCGCCAGGACCGTTTTCCCTGACTGAGGTTTTTTCCAAGTTTTTCTCAGTTCTCATAAATGGCAAATGCCGGGGAAGTACACTAAACTTAGGCCTGGAACGTTTCCTTCCGTAAAGATGCTCCTTTCTCAATATTTCATTTCATCTCGGGAATAGTGTTAAACGAAGGTTTTTATGGTCTGTGTCAACTATGAAAATGAGTCTTCCGGGCTCTAAGGCCGTGATCCAATAGGCTTTTTCTCCTTCTTCATCCTCCCAAACGTTTCGTCCACGAATGTGGTGGATATCACCAGTGGTGCGCTCGACATAATGTTGAAGACGAAGCAGTGACTGGCTCATTGGATTCAGATTCAATTTATTTTAAAAGTTTCCCTCTGTGGTCTATAATGAGCGGTCTTTCACGTTTAATTTACATAGGTGTACAATTTACTTTTTGGTTATTTAGTCATTAGGTTTTCTTTGTGTGTAAACTCATATATGATGTGGGCATAGCTCTGGCATCAAGAGGAATAATATTCATTCGTCATTCTTATGTTTTCTTTCTTTGGTAGCATTATTGTTGTTGTTTATATGATGTAGTGTAATGGTAAGAGTTACGGAGTAATCTTATTTTTTTAATGGAAATAGTGGCGGTATATAAAGTGAGCTCTGATTGGTTCTCTTGGCTGAGGGGATTGGATGTAAGCTATAGCTCATGGGTGTTTCTGCTCGTCGGGTTTTCAGTGCTTCTTCATTCTCGTCGGATATCACTGCAATAAGAGGAGAGCATATTAAAAGGTTTCTATCGCTATGTTCAGCGATTTTAAAATAAACATAGTGAACTTTTCACCAATTTTCATTAGGAACTGTCAATATTGTAAACATTATTAATTCTTTATGTCTTCATTTGTTAACAAAATGTTGATTCATGTGTTAAAATAATTGAAGTGGCGATACTTTTTTATTTGTCAACTTCGAAGGAGGTTCAGATTCCGAGAACACCCACCCTCAAACCACCCCGCCAGAACACTGTGAAAAATTTAATTAATAAATATGTTACTGTTGACAACCAATCCAGTTTTATCATCAACAAGTCCAGTCACTGCATAAGCAAACAAAAGCATTCATTTGATGTTCCGAATCTTTCTTACAACTAGTCGGTCCTGGTGGTTTAGTGGTAACCATACTTGCCTCCTAAACCACAGATCGCGGGTTCAATCCCGGCCAGGATCGATGGATTTTTTTGGGCGTAAAAACCCTAAGTAAGTATGGCTCCCTTCGGAAGGGAAGTAAAGTCGTGGGTCTCGTATCGTAGATTTACGGCACGAAAAAGAACCTAAAGCCTGAAAGAAAAGGTCTCTGAGCATAATTCGTTGGCCGTTTCACGCCCTGATTTGAGTGGAACGCTGATGACCTGAGATGTTAAAGAGCGTCCGTAAATAAATCGAAACAAAAAATCGCCACAACTAGGCTCAGCCGTTTCAAAAAAGGACGAATTCGATTATGAAAGTGATGAATCAAAAATGTTCTTTAAATTATAACAATATTTATATCATATTTCACATTTTTATTCAGATTAACTTTCCCATATATAACGTAAATGCTATAACCCCTAGGGGCCTATTTTATAATGATTAAGATAAATACAAATAAAAAACGTAACAAAAACAAATATAATAAAACTGATAAACAAACATTCAAGTACCTATGTAATTAGATTACCAAATAGTGATGTTGCTTTTGATTTTCATTTTCGAGCACTAAGCAAAGTAATGATTTTTAGGAGATCTGTGTATTGAAATAGTTTTTTCATACAGCCCCATGTATTAGTTAGAAAGGAAGAATCAGGCTTGAAATTTTCGTAAAAATATTTCTAGCATTTTTAGGAACAAATTTCTCTCAGTAACAGTAGACCTTCGAGAAATATAGTATCAGATGAGAGAGATTCGTGCTTGGAGGAGAACATGGTAGTTCAGTTGGTTAGAGCATCAGCACGGAAGGCTGAAGACCCGTGGTTCGAATCAAGTGGGGTCCTTCCTTTCCAAGAAAGTCTGTGCTTTGCCAGTCTCATTCAGCAAAGATCCTATGAGTTGTAACTTCCTCACTAAGATTAGTATTGTGTCTCTCGTCTGCTCTGTCTGGAGTGCCTTTTGCATGGCAACGATGGAGTTTGACGTTCAGTAACTTTTAATTAATAACACATGCATAGGCAGTGTGAAAGCATTTTCACCTATAGACAACAATAAGCAAAACGGAGGTAAAACACCTCACATAATTTAAGTTATAGAACAAAGTACTCGTGTTATTTAAACGAAACAGAAATGATCTAATTGGCAGTTTAAAAACCACTCATTTTATATGAATCACTCTGTATAATAAGCGCAGCTGCAGGAATTTTTTTTGTTATCCTGTTGTTTACATTTGCCACTTTCATCAAGAAGTCATTTGTCTACATGAAAGGTCTACTTTCATGCTGGGGTTGAAGTGAGGCAAAGTGAGAGAACTTGAGAACATTTATTGCCACTCTATGAAGGGAAAAAAACCGAGAAAATATTTACAGAATTTGACAAACCTCCACTATTCTCTAAACCAAATATCAAGATAATTGAGGAAGAGAAGATTAGACATTTGACATGGAATATATTGAAACTAACTATAGGATGTATAATTTAAATAAAGAAGCTCGTTTGAAATCGAAAAAAATAAATTAAATGAAAAAAAGGAAAATAATTGACATGTTAAACTCAATCTTTTGGTAAACAATATTTTAAACAAAATAAAAATACTAATATGTAAAACATTGCTTCAACATGGAGCATATTCTTGGACATTAGACAGACAACATTTAAACAAATTATTGGGTACAGAAATTGACCATTAGCTAAGAGCTGCAAGAACAATCAAGAATAGAAAATTACAAATTAAGAAATAGAAAAATCACGCAAATTGAACAGAATATTATTGAAGTAATTTAAGAACAATTTTGTCTTGTTTGGTTAAGCAAAAAGAATGGGGAGAGATAGAATTCCACACATGAATAAAATCACTTTTGATTGGGGGAAAACAATATTTGTATTATAGAATATATACAATAACTTTCTTTCCGTGTGGAGAAGAATGTGAGAGTAGAAAAAGGAATAGAAATGGAATGAAATCAAGCAAGTTCACCTGGCAAAATGTCTAGAAACAATTATAACAACTACAGAAAGTATTTTTTGTAGGTGGAAAGGGAAGATAAAAAAAAAACCAAATGAGCAAAGCAAAATAATTTTTTAATATTTAATTTTAAGTGGTAATATAAATACTTTGGAAGGACAAATACAAAAGATATATAGAAAATTTTAGTTTAATTTTTTGAATTGTGGAAAGTAGTAAGTGTAGTAGTAGTAGTAGTTTTGAAGTATAGTAGCTTTGAAAAGTAATAATAATCAGAAGAAGAGTAAAAGTATCTAGAATACAACACTTAAGAAATCAGAAACAGAATGATGGCAGAAGAAATTGTATTAAATAGATGAGAGAAAAACGGATTCAATGTTTAGATATCTGATGACGATGGAAGAAGTGAAATTCATGGAAGAAGAACTGGTGAATGCAATGATGAACAGAAGCTTAAGAATGGAAAGCACTTCTTTGTCCTTTGAAAGATGGTATCTTTTGTGAACCTTCTGAATTTACATTTAGCGTCTTGCTTTGTGGGCCTTAGTTACTGGTTATAAAGTAACAAATATTCATGCATAATTCTCGTGAGCAATAAACTGCAACAAAACAAACCATAGAGCTCTATTATATAACAGACCACATTATTACCATTGCTCTTTGCGAAGAAGAAAGTAATCAGTTATTCGCGCGAGCATTTAACTGAGCTTGTAATCGATATTGCATCTTCATGTGTACATATATCTTTCTTGACGTTTGTTGTATATAGAAGTTGCATCTTGCTGTTGAATACAAAAGCAAGCTTATTCTATCGGAAATGAGTAAAAACAATGTAAATTATTCCATTCATAGCTTTATAATTAGTTTTAGTGTTTGTTTAGCGTGCTAAATATTAAATCCCAACACTTAGACTCGTTAATGAAGTAGGCTAGCAACGGCAGAATGACATGACACGTATCCACCCTCGACCCACCCTTTTTATTGAAATAAAGCTCCATCTCGCGACCAATTCCAGCCAATTATTTTTACGAGTCTCAACTACTTGGGATTCGTTTTTTGTTGCCCACTGGTCGTGTCCATTAAACTCTCATTGCCACCACGAGGTGGCAGGATTGCAGCATGTAGAGGTCCATCCTGCATGAACTGACCTTTCCTACAGAGTTCATGCGTGGATTTTGTAACTTTCTAGTGCCTCAAGACATCTTCTCCTGCCGCTCTTTTATTTTCCGATTCTAATCTCTCAGCACGGTGCACAAGAATGACATCATCTTTAGCGTTGCCTCAAGACAAAACAAAATTAATGGTCACAGTCGTACAAGCGAATCTAATTAACAAATTGCACAGATACGTCGCAGTTCAATCCGTCATGCAGTGTAAGTAAACAGTTTGATTTTTATACAGAAAATTTGTTACACGTAACTTGTAATGTAATGGGGTCAAAATACAAAATATTCACACATAAAATATATAATTAAATATTTATATTTCTCTATTTTCTTCTGTTATTGTCTGCATAGCTGGAGTTATTAATTGTTTCGATGCTTCAACTGACTTTCCTGTTGATTTGAAATATAACCATAATATTTCTGTAATGCAACATGAAATACCTAAAAATATATGAAAGGATATTCTTAAAAACATTCCGATTGAAATGTTTACCTACTTGATAAAAAATAAATAAATATAATTTGGTATAGCGCCAACTGAATGCTTGGAATTCTTTTCTGTTATTATTACTTTATACAGGAGTTCCTCCTCACTATAGGTACTCCAAAACACAGATTATTGAAGTTTTTCGGTGTATTTGGGACTTGCGGCCGGCTCATTCTGACTCAGATAATTTCAATACGATCTTTAATGTCTCTCTACTGTTTGCATATCATAATTTGCTTCCCAAGTTACTTGTATACATTTTTTTCAATAGAGTACAACGTTTTAATTTTACTTTCAGAGTAAAGCTCTAAGGCCTTCAACATTCTAATTAATACAACCAAGTATATAAGACATAGCCAAATATTTAAAATATTACGTCTAATACGACGTTGAGTTATGTCATACGTCTTAAATTAACACTAAACAACTAATAAATCTAGAGTTTAATATAATACTTTGGTTTTTGTTTATCTAAAGAAAACGAAAGTTGTGGTTGTAAGTTGTAAGTTAAATTAAATAATACATAAACATAAACAGAACAAATTAAAATAAACGGTTAAAGCATATATATATATATATATATATATATATATATATATATATATATCACAGGAATCAAGAAGAGGTAGAACAATTAATATGGTAAAATAGGAAATGACAGTTTCATTATATATTTATCAAAATTGAAATTGAAATTAGTCGACAATACTTAACTTTCCTCGGGAGCATGTTTCAATTCTCAGTAACGGAGAGAGTATATAACAAAGATGTTGATACTTGGTGCTTAATTGACAATGTGCATACAAATTTACGGCAAGCTAAACGCGATGTCTGCTCAATAAAAATAGTCATAATTTATTTTGACAACATATATGCAAATCATTGCTTATATCAAAATGGACACACACGACAAACAATGGTCAATGTTTTTCACTTTACTAGCATCAATTTACGTATGTTGGAAAAGTTATCGTTTTGAATTTGTAGTAGAGCAGTAGATAAAAATTCAACAGGCTTCTGAAAATCATCCCCATGAAGGGCTTGATGTGGGCTAAGATGACATGGATGGTAATTTTTACGCCTACTTTCTCTCCTTTGAGAGATTCCCGAAGCACTTTCCTGTTGACAGGAATTTCGGTGAGATTTAGCGACAATTGCAGCTAATACAGTGACTATCGAATTTTCCCCAGTGGCACTCCTCATTTGGTGGTGTTTTCTTGATGCGACACCTCCCATTTCGGAGAGCAAGTTTGCAAGTCGTTGAACATTTCTAACAGATGACTGTCTCCTTTCAGGATATCGATCTCCGTATAAGTTGCAAGGTGCTCTAGCGTTCTTGTGAGCTTTACCATAAATGTAAACCATATCGATCCTCTCGTTGATCTGTATCGAACATCTATGATTGAAAACGAAGTGGAACTGGCTGATAATAATGTTCTTTGAGGTTTGAATTGGCAATGATGAGCACTCGTTTATGTATCGCTGTCAACAAACGGGCATCGGTGTGTAAAAAAATGAGTTTCCTTCATTGCAACAACAAAATAAGAGAGAGAGGTGAAAGTGAGTGAAAAACATTTGCTGTCTTATTTGCCACTATCACATCATCTATCTTCCCTAGTTGAAGATAGGTACTAGGACTTTTATACTGAAAATTGAATTTTCTTTCCATTCTCGGAAAAGAAAATATACCATTTCATTTTAAAAAATCGGGTTGACCTTGAAATGATATTGAGAATGGCATTCCAAGGACGAGTTAAGGTCGCTATCTTATGTCCCCCTAATAACACTTCAAATTTTTGTCTGAAGCATTTTTTTTTTCTCTTCGTTTCGGATGAAAATGTCCGCGATATTAAAAATAGCTCATCCCGTATATGCATATAATTTTTTTTCATTGTCATTTTTGGAGTCTAGTAGGTAGGATTGATGGACGTTAGAAGAATTTTTTTCAAAAATCGGTTCATGGGTACAGTGGCAATTGCTACACTCTTTCTTCCCATAAGCGCCAACCGCCAGCAATCCAGTGATTAAGTCAATAGTAAATATTACAAAATTATATGTATATATATATATATGATAGCTGTTTAATTTATTAAAAAAGTAGTTAATAAATATTTTTGGTTTGTACTAAGTTTAGTACAAACTTTAGTTTAGTTATACTGAATAAGAACACAGGTGGTAGACTCAATTTCATGAAATACTCAGAATTTGATACCCAAGCTGTTCCTACTGTATATATTGTGTTGCAGATATCACAAGATGTCCTCAGATGACTGATAAACTCACGAAAGTATCAATAATGCCCAGAAAATAGAGTGATATTTATCAGGACTATTTCACGAATAAATTAGAATAAAAATAATATATTCTTAAAATTCGCTCACAAGATATCAATTATGGAGCAGTGTTTAATGCCCATTTTTACTACTGAGGCATCACAGGCCATAGACACTCTGATGAAATCATAAAATGGGATTTTTTTAAGAAAGGAAGCTATCCAGGCCTAAGTTTAGGGTACCTCCCCGGAATTTGCCATTTATGAGGACTGAGGAAAACCTTGAAAAAACCTCAGTCGGGAAGGACGGACGGTCCTGTTAGGAATCGAACCCCAGACTTCTCGCTCACGGATCCACGCCTTAACGACTTCGGCCAAAATATAAACTGTTGCAAAATATAAACTGTTTCATAAAATTCTTAAACTGGCATAATGAATACTTACCCATTCAGAGCCTGGAATAGATGAAAGTTAATTACTACAATTTCATTTACTTACTTGTGCCAACTGAGAAAAACAAACAGCTATTTGCATGTATTGCGCTTTTCTTTTATTATTATAGGAACACATTTTTATAATACCAGCTTGTGCTATATGTGATCGAGAGTCCATGGGCTGGAGTGGTTAGTTATTTTTCTTCTTTACCATTTTGTGATATGATAGTTGGTTGTTGCGATTAATACATTTTTGTTCTCGAATTTGTGGGAAAGCATAGTTGGCGACACTGAGAAGATGTGCTTAAATTGTTTTCCGGTAAAACATTACAAAAAGTAACAGCGATAGCGACTGTAATTGGTTAAAATTCAAATTGTCGTTATTTTTCACTGGTAAAAAATGTGGTCATATAATTGAAATAATCACGAGTAATATCGCTATGTTCGTGAACTTATCTGGAAAGCTCAGACCCTCGAGTGACATTTATTAGGACTATTTCACGAATAAATTAAGAATTTAAATATAATTTCCATAAACTTGGCTTACAACATTGTAATAATTGTATGTTTGTATTATAAATACTTAACCTTTTCAAGTCATCTAGCAACAGATGAATGACCATTGTCAGTAATGCCTGTAGAGAAGAGCCAAATATGGGTTTGGAAGTATTTCATGAATATATATTTGAAATTCGGGCACAGATTATTAACAATTGTGTAAAATAGTATACTTAATTATGAATACCTATCTATTCAGATACCATGAGAATAAAATAGACGAACGTCGGCTATTACAGTCGCTACCGTTCGATTTAGTAATACTAACTGAGAAAAACAAAACAGAGAAAATAATTTTACAGTTGAACAACGTGTTTATTAAAATGTATCGTTGCTACGGTAGATATTGTTACATAAATAATAACCTGATTTCAGACCGTTTGGCTAAATACGACAAAACAATTGTTTGAGTGAATACATGTTAAGTTAGTTAAATTTACAATTACTGTAAACACAGAGAAGGGGTCAGTGATGCGTGCTCAGGAATAATGTAGCGGAGGTATAAAATTGCTACACTAACCACAAGACAAATGCACATCGCGTGCGGATTTGATAATTTTTTTCGTTAATTTCATTGCGATATCCGATTGTGATTGATGAAAATTGAAAATTTTGTTTCCTTTCATTAGTCTACTTTAAGATGACATCACATAAGTGAAATAGTCATAATAAAACGGTTTTGTCTTAATCCTTTCTATTAAACAAAAACCTGCTGTCCGATTTAGTAGAATTCTTTTAAAAATTCTCGAAACAACAAAAGGGGCTTTGTATTCTCTGGAGCTCAAACTTCCCACAATTGCACCTCTGTTATCATCCTAAAGTAAATGGCTTTTGTCATTAGAGAAATACTGACAGTGGTCGACTGCAGCGATTAGACCACCCTACTCAATGCCAATGAGTCGGCCAATTGTGTGGAGCTGTATGCAACGCTTCCTAGAACTTCTGTACACAAAGAAGAGTTCCAGAGGATGGAACACCTGACCGCCATTACCTCCATTCCCAGACATTGTTGTGGGAGTAGGAGGAGGGTGTTGTGGTAGGCACTGTGGTCAAGTTCAATGCCACGATTACCATCGGCCGCATGCTCACGCACCGTGGTGCCCCTAGCGGCATCCTCCATAAACATCGCATGTATTAATTAATGGGAATGATGGAGGCGCTTCACAAAAATCAAGAATCATCCATGGGGCCGTTACTTCCTTCTGAGCAGGCACGCTTCCCCTCTTCTGCTGAGGACCTCACGTAACTTTAGGCACCGTATCTAAGAAACGTTTATTTCTTTTTGTTGTCGAGATTTCTTTCTGTATATCACACAAACTGTGCTTCTGTTTCACTTTGCACGAGCGCTTGAACATTTTAACATAAATTATTATGTTGTTCGGTAATTTGCTCTATATATCCTGGTAACTTCTACACCATACAGAGCAAATTAACAAACTTTTCCGGGCATTTTGGCCGTAGTTTAATGGTCAATTCATATTTATGGTAATCTGACGTTTTGTCCGACAATATGGCGGGCACCTTCAGAGGAATAAAATTTATATTTGACAGTTTTCTTTTCAGAAATTTACTTGAGTTTAATTATATTTATTTATTTAAACTAGTCTTCAAGGCTGTAAGGTCGTGAACCAATGGGATTCTTCTCCTTCATCTTCCCAGATGTTTTATCTATGACTGCGGAGGACGTTTCCAGTGTTGTGGTCGCGGTGGTGACATCATCTCCAAGAAGATTATGACGACCACAACACTGAAGATGTCCTCCGCAGTCGTAGACAAAACATCTGGGAAGATGAAGAAGAAGAAACCCAGTAGACCACGACCTTACAGCCCGGAAAACACAGTTCACATAATTGACACAGGCCACGTGAAAGCCTACGTTCTACAATTTATTTATTTAACGTCCTTAAACCTTTGCAGTAATATCGAACGATGAGTGAATTAATGAATCAATGGCAGCAACTCCGAGACCTGGAAAAACCCTAAATAAAAACTTCAGTCCATCCAAACTGGATTCATAACCAACGTGAAAGGCAAGCACTTTACCCCTATATCCCCGCGATATCTTCAAGTTTATTGATATTCACATTCTTAACGTTCGTTCTTAAGGGAAGTTTGGTTGAGACCTAAAAACACCACCAAATGTCCAATCTGAGAAAGTTTAACCTACTTCTTAAGTTAGGAGCTTGAAAAGCGCGACTTCATTATCCCGTTAATGCTAGTGCCTGCTGGGAAGGACTTAAACATCGTATCACTAACCTTTCAATATTTTAAAATCTTCGCGTTCACAATATTTAAACAGCAAAACTAGTTTACTATTTTAGTAGTTTTAATTCCTGTTTTTATTACTGAAGCGTCACAGGCGGTGGGCACTGATGATATGTGAGAATTTTCTTAGCATTTGCCATTGATGAGAACTTATGAAAACCTGGACAAGGAGGACCGTCCTGGTCGAATACTATTTGACACCTCAGTAGTATATATCCCTCCTCGCGTGATTTTTATATCAAATTGATATCAAAAGGGGTGGGGGGTGATATCAAAAGTGGTGGGAGGTGGGGGTGGGAGGTGGGGGTGGTGGTGGTGGGAGGTGGTGGTGGTGGGAGGTGGTGGTGGTGTTGGTGGGGGTGGTGGTGGTGGGGGTGGTGGTGGTGGTGTGGGTGTTGTGGGGGTGGGGTGTTGATATCAAAATCTCAATTTGAATTGATATCAAAATTTCTGTTTGATTAAGCGATAGGAAAATCTCTGTTTGATCGAGTGTTGGATTTAAATCTCCCGAAAAAAGTGTGTGTGATCAATTAATTACGTTGTAAAAAAATGGAGAGCCCTTCCGCCACTGCGTTGGCAGTTCGCCACTGCTCGCTCCCCCCACCGCTCGCTTTCGCCGCCCGCCTCGCTTTGTTCGCCGCCCGCCTTGTGTCCCTCGCTTTGTTCGCCGCCCGCACAATGCTTTTGCGTGAATTCGGTCTTCAATGGGTGGTTTCTTATTCGTTTGTATATATTCTTTTTAACAAAAACTCTGTATTTTCTCACACAGGGTTAGAAAAGTCAAAAACAATATGTGTGGGTTTTTCTTTACAGAGCCAAACTAAAAATAACACGTTGGCTCTCTCTGTATTTCTAAAAAGCTATTATTTTCACAAGGAAACAAAAAAACATTCTTCTAAAAATCCTATCTTCAGAGACATTTAAAAAGTTCTTTCTTTCGGGGGGAAAAAGACATTGTTAATAAAAGTTCTTTCACATTGGCTCTCTCTATATTTCTAAAAAATCTATCATTTTCACAAGGAAACAAAAAAACATTCTTCTAAAATCCTATCTTCAGAGACATTTAAAAGTTCTTTCTTAGTATGTTCGGGGGAAAGGTGGTGGGGATGGTGAGGTGTAATTTTTGATATCAATTTTTTTAAAATCACGCGAGGAGGGATATATACAGAAAAAAAATTAACATATACAGTTAGATATTTTTTATTGTACACAAAATTAACTTGGAATGGCTGTCTACAAAATTTTAAACACAATTAGATTTTTTATTGTACACAAAATTATACAAAATGACGGTGCTCACTGATCACAAAAATTAACTTGGAATGGTGGTCTACAAAAAACAAGAATTTGTTTTAAATACAATTAAAAATGCAATATTTTTAAAAAGTCTGTCTCACTGGTGAGGGTTTTCAAAAAATGTTTTTATCCCTTCACAAAAATTATTTTAAAATGTGTGGTATATGTTTTTTTTGACAAACAACACTTCACAGTCTTCGTCGTTGCTGCTTTCCTCCTCCTCCTCCTCGTATGGTGTGGTGACGCAGGTGAGCGACATGTGGGAAAAGTTGATGTTGAGAGGTTCCTGGGTCGACGGGGTGGCGATGGGGACGACGAAATCGTTGATCGATGGTGTTGTGAAGCATCCTGCCGATGTGACCTTGTACTCTAGGGCTGGTGTCTTGTCGATGGTGCCGAGGTAGATGGTGCAGCGTGCGTCTATGCCGTAGTGAAGTATTTTAGACGGGGTGCACTTGACTTCCACGACGTCGGAGTTGTTGGTTGCTAATTTGACGGTGACAGTTTTGTCATCGCCAAAGAAGGAGATTTCAGTTGAGATGAGTTTGATGTTTGCAGGGTGCTTGCCGCTTCTTGTGACGTGATTTTGGTTGTCAAAAACTAGTTTGACAAACACATTGTTGCCGACCCCCACCGGATCTGTTTGACAGGCCATGTTGATTTATTTCGGTGTAAACTTCAATACGTGTCTCCGGTAGCCGTTTCTGAGGACCTCTTCACCCTGGTACACGATGTAAAAATCGAACGAGTTGAGCTGGTTGATGAGTTCTGCGGAAAGATTGTTAAATCTAGTAGGTAGAAACACTTCTTTCCCGTTTTCGAGGCGAACAAGCGCCCTGGGTCCGTGCTTTGTTGATATGTTCCGGACCCCTACCACAACGTATGGTACGTTCGGTTGTAACGTTGACACTGACACGTACTCCGAGCTGCTCGCTACTGTAGATAGCTGGCGTAACGCGTCGTTGATCATGTTGACTTCTCTGTAGAACGTTTGCTACTGACACACATTGGGCAGTTTTTGGAGAGAGGGGGTGGACCATCGATGTGTGTGGTAGTGGAGGGGAGGTTGTAGTGCTGGTTGCAGCGGCGGTAAGGGGCGTAAATTATTTTAGCTTCAGGTGTAAGCACCGCCCATACAGCGTCCACTTCTTCTGGTGAATGATGTATAAAGATGGCGTTTCCCTCCACGGCAAGTAGATGACATTCATTTGGGTCCATCATTGTGAGGCGTCGACCATTTTTCAGAAACTTTATCACTAGGTCCATGTCCGTCGTCGCAGGCGTGATTGAACTTGTCCATCGTGATCGCACCCTCCATAACTTGTGTTCGTGACGTCATCACGGCCCCTGAACTTGTCCATCGTGATTGAACTTGTCTTCGTGACGTCATCATGGTTGAACTTCGCCTTGTTTGGACTCCAGCTCTCTGATGAATATCGGTTTTAGAAAATGCTCCATCTCTAGGAACACTCTAAAGGTTGCGCAACGGATGTATCTTGTGTATTCGGTGTAGTTCATTTTCTCCCCGGAATCGTGGGCGTGAAGTAAATACATGCGATAGGCTGCTATTTGATTTTGTACTTCGAACTCTTCTTTCTTCTTGTGATAGATGATGTCGGTCACCATACGCTGTAGGCTTTCTAGCGTCCTCCATTCCTGCATACTCAACGATGTACAACGACCGTCCATTTTGATGATAATATTTTGTGTGCCAAATAAACGTTTAAAAATTATGGATAGTCGGTTGGTTATCTGCCACTCTCTTAGATGAAAGGTCAAGCTCTGTATAGTCGGCATCGTCTCTGAAAGCTTCTGCCACTCGGTCGAACCCAGGACCACAGTGTTGCGTCGCCCGCCAATGGTCACCACGATCTTGTGAGGAGATTTAGGTGAAAACCCAACGGCTGCAAACTTGGACTGCTTGCTGTTCAGGAAGTAAACATCCGTTAGCGGCCCCATGTCACTGTAAAAACAAGAACACCCCTTATGTAGCACACTCTTTTTTTCATTCGTCAATTAACCACACATACTGAATGCGACTTACCTGTTCAGCTCTCTCGGAACAACTGGTAGAGCGGATCATGTCAATGCGCCTTCTAAAAAAAAAAATACAAGAATTAGCAACATAAAATGTGTCAGAGTTATTCATGCATGATCATCCACAATTTGTATTAATACTAACCTTTAACGATATACATCTCTGATGTGTAGTTTGTGAGCACCCGCCAAGACTGTAGGTTCTTTTAATGATGTCATCGTTGTGATTAAAATCACTTATGCTGAATTTTGAAAAGAATTTCTCCTTGCGCAGACCTTGGAAGCGGTGGGATAGGTAAGCAACGACGTAATGGCCACAGGTAGTGCTGAAATCGCCTTGCAACCTTCTAGTGTTGTGAGACCATCTTGTACCACAACATCGATTTAAAAAATTTAGAATTTCCCCCGAAAGAGGTTCTATACCATAGCTATCGAAATATTCCCCCCGGTCGTTCTTTGCAACAAAGATGCAGATCCAATGTTTCCCTGGTTTCGTGCTTGGGTCAGTGTTAATGACAACTGCTATGGGAAGCTGTCTATTATACAAATTTATCGACGACAATTGGTCGCAAGCGTACACGCCTAAAAAGTGTGGTGTACATTTAGACAGAAGTCGGTGTATTTGCAGCGTATTCATGATACCAAAATGGTCCTGTTAGCATCAATTTCTATAGTGCGATGTACTTCTGCCATCACCAACAGGTTGATAGGTTCTGGAGTTTGATCTTTAAATCCTACACTTATAGACACAGTACCGTGTCGTTGCCCTGAAATGTAAGACTCGTTAGCGCTCATATCGGCTGTAAGATCAAACACCATAATGGTGTAACCGTGTGAATATTGATGTCTGGAAATTGAATGCCCCTCGTCCTTAAAGTGTATTCCGAGACCATCTTGAAGAGTTTGAAAACATTGGAGAAAGTGACCTGCATCAAAATCGGGCTGTAGGGGTTGTGAGGGAAAAGGCTGGCCGTTCACATACAGTTGAAACGAATTCATTTTAAAGTGTTGTAAATTGTATGGGTTTTTGTTAATGTTGCCGTTGTATGCCTGGTCTGCAACCATCGCCACTACCACTCTTCGAGGTATTTGCCCGATGAAAACATCGTTGAAAGTCATATTACTAACCC
Organism: Metallyticus violacea; assembly: GCA_030762175.1. Classification (NCBI taxonomy): domain Eukaryota; kingdom Metazoa; phylum Arthropoda; class Insecta; order Mantodea; family Metallyticidae; genus Metallyticus; species Metallyticus violacea. The sequence goes on from CM060842.1 coordinate 53,628,431, forward strand.
CCTTTGGAATGTTGAGAGCGTGAAATCCTACATCTTTGAGATGGTACTTTGCATTGTTCTTTGTTAACACAGCCTGATGGGCAAGTTTGATGGTCGGGGACGGCCTCACAGCTTTCAAAATCAGTCTAGCAGACTGAATCTCTGTGTAGGCTTTAAAGTCCTTTATATCCGAAAAGAGATGAAAGTTGGGTGAAGAGGGGGAGAGTTTGATGGTGACGCTAACATTGTTCAAGAGCAGATTTTCCTGATTAAAGAGTGCATTGGAAAGATTGCCCATTAGCTGTACAACTTTGCTTCCTTTGGTATAGTCGTTACGCCACTTAATTCCATCATTTGTTACATACGTGTCCATCATTCCTCCCTTGTCCTTTTTCCAGAGTGTGGACTCTAGTCTGCTGTTCATGACATCTTCCGAATAATTGAGTAACGTTTCAATGTAAGTTCTATAGGGGTAGCCTGGTTGAGGCATGGAAACTGTGACATTGTTGAGTGATACTTCCAATTGTTGAAACAAGGAATTTAGGGAATTGTTTACAAAGGTAACCTGTTTGTCCTCTTTCAAGTCGTTTCCACCGTCATCCACTATTCGCACGAACAGCTCAAGTACTACATAAGTCATATCGAGGTAATCGTCAGCATTGCCAGAGTAATGAAATGTGATGGGGGCATTTTTCATAAGTGTATTTTGTGGATTTAGAGAAATGTAACGGTACTCCTCCACGTTCATTTGAACGGGCAAGTCTTTAAAGATGTCTAGTTCCGAACTCATGTGCACCAACGATTCGTCAGCCATTATGAAAATACGTCTAGCACCTTACGTCTTCGGCGTTTAGTCTTAAACTGATTATATATTTCACCCTTCCTGCGCTTTAATAGACCCGTGCCTATCATAGAGTCTATCTTTACATCAGCTTTCCTTTTCAAGTTAGTTCCCGCCTCCTTCAATCTAGTCTTTAAAGATTCTTTTGGCGGTACCCCCGAACTTGCAACATCTGCAAGCACGTTGGCACCCATTTTCAATGCTTCTTTACCTATAGCTTTCACTCCGCTCTTGAAAAACGGTAGCACAGTTCTGAAAAGACCGCCGAGAGCAGAGAACAAGCCGCTACCCTTTTGATAACGCTTGCCTCTATACAGGTGAAAATCTTGATTGTATAATCCTCCTCCTGCCTGGTTTAAGTAATATCTGGTGACAGTATCCAGCTCCATTATGTCTGTTTCGGACGAAACGTTAGAACTATAGTAGAGGAAAGTCCGTCTACAAATGGCAAGAAATCTCCATAACCGTTCCTTAAATCTATATTCACGATTTTAAAGTCCTGTTGCATCAAAGGTACCCAGTTAAGTGGAATGAACGACTTTTCAATAGTCATGCAGGTGTTGTCACGTTTTTCATACTCTACAGAGACGCTTTCAATGACTTGCACAAACGTGTTGCCCACCACTTGTGGTACTATCAGATTACAGTAAATGAACATTTCGTAAGGGAAACCCATGTACGGATCTACAGGGTGTTTGCCAATTTCCTGTTCAACCACGTTTGTGTAAGGTTCGAACCCCATCATCTTGGCCAAAGATGGCGACAAAACCAGCACATGTATTAGGTTCTTTGACGTGGTTTTAGGAGGAATGTCAGGTTTTTCCTGCGTTTCTACCGTAGGAGAAGTGCCCGGTTTACGAGGGATTGGTGGTTTAGGATTGATAGGTTTTGGAGTTCTAGTAGGAGCAATATTTCTAGCTTTGTTTTTTAACGTTTGGTTCGCGCCTTCAGGGGGTTTAGTTTCTGTTTTCGATCTCCTAGAGGACTCAGCATTTTCTATATATCCTACATATTTGCTGCTGGGGATATGACTGTTCTGTGCGACTTTGATGTTGATGCTGGCAGTATTTTTGTTCTCGTTATAAATGAAAAAGTCTTCGACTTGCAAATTTTCACGTATAACTGAGTTGACAGCATGTACCAAATCCTTAGAATTGTGCACGATGCCATGTGGTAATTGTAAGTTAAATTTTGAATGTGTCACTGGTGCTACCATATTATACATTGTACCAATGATTTGATTTTCGTGATTTGTTACGTTATAGAATTTCACAGGGTACCTAACCTTTTGCAGTGCGACTTCCCATTCTCCTTGCAATACTATTCTCTCGGGTAAGATGTTTGAAAATCTGGAAGTTGTATTGTCAGTGAAATGGTCCATAGAGGCGTTACTCACGAGCGTGAGGGAAAATGGTTTTGTTCTAATCATATCGAGCTGATACTCGAACCCGGTACCCACGAGTTAAACTTGGTCGGATAACCTCTCCACTTAACCAAAAACTGTTTATTTCGACCGCGGCCTTTAGTGTCGAGTATTTTGTCTATTTTGAATGATGCCGGGGGAGCTACCTTTTGTATCTCCTCGGAGTAAAAGATACCGTCTATGGCCTCCCCACCCAAGTCCTTTAATTTATACACAACGGGGGAGCCGTATACCACCTCGTCAATCTGTAAAATTTCGTCCGTCCAATTTTGCTCGTACCCCTTGGCAAACTTCATTTTCTCCTTAGATATACGCACATGGTCTCCCACGTTAAATTTAACTTTACGTGGTTTGTCTGCATTCCGACCATAAAGATTTTCGTAAACATGCAAAATGTTGTCTTCATTGACATCCTTTGGAGCCATCTTTATGGACCTATGAAAGGAACTATTGTAAGACTTTAAAAGTGCAGGAAGCACGTCCACGTATCTATATGTATTTTTATGTGTGAAATATTTCCACATTTTCGTCTTTAAGGTTCTATTGAAACGTTCTACAACACTGGCTTTGACATTATTTTTTGTAGTGTAATACTTTACACCATGTTTGGTTAAAAATGTTTGAAAGGTTTTGTTGGTGAACTCCGTTCCTTTATCTGTTTGCAATATCTTGGGGGTACGATGAGCGAATATAGTTTTAAACGCTTCTGTAATTTCACCCCCTACTTTTGATTTTAATGGTATAGCCCAAGCATATTTCGAGAAAACATCAATAACCGTCAAGATGTAAACGTATGGTTTATTGTGCTCCTTTACGCCACTCATAATATTTAAATCGGCCTCCCAAAGGTCGTCCATGTTAGTCACGTGATAATTTCTGGTGGGGAACCGTTTTCTTATCGGTCTATGAAATGTATAACTATCCTGTGTTTGAAGAAACGACTCGATCTTAGATTTCGGTATACCTGTGGCCTTGCGAAGTTTGTCTGCAGTGCCAAAACCAGCATAGTGTTCAGGATTGAAATAGATTTTCTTCAGTGCGTTCATAGTTGTTCCCACACTTGTCTGCGAAGGTTATAAGACTTTTTTACTGGTAATCGGCTTTTATTTACTTTCGTCTTTGTCGATTTCTCTTCCTCCTTTACCTCGACACCATTGGTTTCAAGGTATGGTTCCCTCACTTGTGACTCGATACCATTGGTTTCAAGGTATGGTTCCCTCACTTGTGACATAAGATCGAGATAGTTGGCCAACTTATATTTTATCAACTGCCATTTTTCAGGGTGTGGTAAATGTGTACGCTGTAATTTATTCATTTCTCTGATGAGTTGGTTAAGTGATTTGTCCACGAGGTGAAGCTTTTCGACAGCTTTTGGCTGTGAAGCTAGTATAATTTGCTTACCGTGCTTCATTTAACTCAAATTTGACACGAGTGCACTACCGAGTGAAGCCAATATCGGGAGTAGAAAAGCAGGTAAAAAACCTCCTCTCTGTACAAGAATCTTTTTCTTTTCCTTTAAGGAAAGTCGTTTGTTAATTAATTTTCTCCAGCTAGCTTTATGCTTCTTTAAGCGTTTTAAACAATTTATAGGTAAACTAACATGACCTCTGCACACGTTGAGTACACACTCGGAAATGGCTTTAATTAGCTGAGGGTTAGCACTTTTCAACAGTTTTTGTCGCAAAATAGGTTTAGCCTTGGCTAGCACTGACAAATTTGCATGTTGCCTTGCAATCAGTGGGCTACTCAGTCTGGCAATGCTCATCCTGTCTATGTCTGTGATTAAATGACTGAAGTGTGATCGTTGCTCGTTTATTTAAACTCTCTGGGAAGCACACAAATAAAACCTTCAGAAAAGTGGTCAACAATTGGGTATAAAATAAGAAGGCGTTTCCCCTGGTAGGACGCCGGTTCGATACCTGTATTGATTTGGCGTGTACTGAGTGCAATCCAACACTAGATACCCGTGTGGGTTTTCAGTAGCTTTTTCAAATGCCTCTAAAAGAAACCTAGAGTTCTTTGGTTCGATCTGTTGACAAAGCCTATGAATTTGCATTTTATCTCTATTGTTTTTAAACACGACAATGTAGTTTGCATTTAGAGATATAGTTCGAAATTTCTTTCCTTGTGGAAACACGTTTTGTAATATGTAAATAATCCCGAAGCGTTTGTGATGTGAATCTCTAGTGAAAAAATTTGACACGTTTTCCCCGGAGGCTTGATACATTAAATCATCCAAAATAACTAAATCCCCCTCGTTAACAGTGTCCAAATCTGGTATACCTGCATGGGTTGCGAAGAACGGGCTTGGTTTAGGAGAATATTCTAATGGATGACACCACAACACTTTTCTCGCGGGTCTGTCAAACATTCTGTCTGCATTACTAATTAAATTTTTCACAAATGTAGACTTACCACACCGCGACGGACCTGCAATTAGCATAGTGCACGGGAAATTAAATTTAAAGTGTTGGTTAGTAGACATTGTGGACGACTGATGTGATCTCATTTAGACACGCCTTCTTTTATACCCATACGGGTAGGAATCAAAGTTTTCACACTGCACACGTTTGTTGACCACCATCCTATAGGTTTTCACTGAAGACTCAGTTACCACAGTTCCTAGAAATTTCCTAGAAATCTGTGTGCCTTCAAGTACTACCGACATTGAATTATCCCTCAGCACGGTGTTCCTGATAACGTCGGAGTTTACATTTTCCAAATTCCCCGAGTTGAGGGTGATGCCTTTAATTTTACAGACAGAGTGCGTCTTATCTCCACACTTAACCTCTATGGTGTAACTTTTTGGACCTGTAGATGCAAATCTGCAAATATACGCTCCATCGCCGTACTTTTCTATTTCATCTGTCATACAGCCTAAAAATGGTCCCGTGGTTGGCATCCATTCCCCCGGTCTGTACGTGGCTATAACAGAATCTGTGTCGAAATAACACACGCGTTCGCCCAATCTCCTAAGGTAGGAATAGAGTTCGATTCTTGCATGGGCAGTTGTATATGCAGCTATGACTGTGTTACTAGTAAAATTCAATTTAGGATTCTGTTCGCAATGTTTCCACACCACATACATTACCTCCTCTGTAGCGGGCAGGTAAGACTGTACCTCTACACCTGGGTCATTAAGTAGGTCTATGAGCCTCGAATAATCTTTCACAAGCTCGCATGTGGACAAGTTATCTCTTTGGCCGTATTTTCCCCAAAAGGAGTTTAACATCAGTTTGGCCAACTCACGTCTGCCAGGATTGATTTCAATAGCGTCTTTATCCAGTGCCACGCCTTCTTTTTCCAAAAATCGTGCGATATACTCGTTTCTCATGGCAGGAGTGTCGCAGTCTTTGGGCCAACCGGAGGCTTCGGTTTTAATTTTCAGAAACTGATTCACATAGTCCTGAAAAAGCCCCTTTTCTCCAGTGATGGGGTTATAGCGTACCATGTCATATTCCCATATTTCATACACGTGAATCACGCTATAACCTTCCTCTAATGCGACTTTAATCTCGTCCACTACCCAGGTTCCTGTCATACATCTTTCGTCCTCTGTATGCGTGCACTCTGTCTGATTCTCCATCTCTGCACATGTTCGGCATAGCGGAAACATAAGTTTACCGTTAATGCGCGACGGCAGGACGGGGTGGTACAGTCTTTCTGGGGGAAGAATTTTACACTTTACAATACCGCCCTCAACATCTTGCAAATTTGGTAAATTATTCACATGAATTTTTGGGTGTCCAACAGGGTAAGCCTTGGTCTTATTTACGAACGGGTACAAACTGCACACATCATAGTAAAACATTTTCATATCTCCAGAGGCTTCGCAGTAGGTTTTCGTACAATTTGTACGTCCACCAAAGAAGGCATCTCGTGGATTGAGAGGTTCGGGGTAGGGAAAACTTTTGACAAATTCAGCCAAAACCCTATTGGTCTTAATCAAACCATTGAACTCACACTCCCACATCTCGGTCACGTTATACCCAGCATGCCTCATCATCTTCGTGACCTTCACGGTGTCCTCGTATCTGGAACTCATGGTCTGGTTGCCAGTGTTGTATAACCTTGAATTCCTATTCGGGTAACAACGTGTGCAACCGTGGTAGAAGCATCCATGAAAGAAATAGACACATTTCCCTTCTTCTTTGTACCCGTCCACTTTATGCCCTAAAACTTTAATTTCCCGACACCGATAAGCATGCTGTATGATGGTTGATTGCTGCTGTTCCAACCAAGACAGCCAGATACACGCTACCCGCGATTGCTTATCAGCTAAACGGTATCCTCCTGCGGGAATAAGTGGTATTTTATTTCTTGGCATGAACCGTTTCCTATATACATTCATGCATGCCTGAGCTATGGTGACGCATTCTCTAAACGGGTCAATACCGTTCTCGTCAATAAATTGTTTCCTAAATTTGGAAACACCTTGACTCAAGAGATAAACGTCAGTTTTACAGTAAGTAACCATTTCTTTTTTCATGTCAAAGACATAATTTGAGGACAACTTTTCATTATGCCACTGCTCGAAAGTCTTGCGGTCATCAACACTCATGCCATCTGGGCAGTAATATTTTTGCTCTGGTACAGGACCAACATACTTTTCGTTTTCCTTGGTGTTGAACAGGTAAGGAAAATAACCTTTACATTCAGGCAGTTGAAAGGTTTTTGAAAAGTGAGACAGTGGCATAGGAATGAAATTCAAAGAGTCTAGAAAAGTTACACTCTTATACTTCATTCTGTAAATTTTGCTTCCATTCATAATCAGTTCGGGGTCCCAATTTAGGGTGCCCACCATGTGTTTTAACAAAAACTGGCCATCATACGACCTCAAGTTGTGTGCTATGACAATAATGTCACGGGATTCGAACCCTGGTTGTGTGATGTGGTCAAACAATTCTTTTACAGGCTCCTTGTCGAATACCCATTCTTTAACACCACACTGTGTACAATAGGGCATCTTATGAGACTTGTCCACACACAGACCACAACTTTTATGCATTATACATAGATTAGGAATGTGTTCAAACACGTCTGTGGAATAAAGCGTGTTCTGAGTACACTCGAAATCTATGAACATGAACACGAAATTCTTTCGCAAATTTGGTGAATTGTACGGCCGAATGTAGCACTCGTGGTTGGCATTCACATGGACCTTACAAGTAACACAATAAATTTCTCCGCACTGGTGAGGAGTTTTCCTAAGCCTCATATTCACAAGTTTGTTACACAACGGGCATACTTTTTCCACGTCGCATACTGACATGGATTTAGGGTAATATTTCCCCTTAATCAAATGATTATTAAAACAGGTCTCCCCGTTGAAATCGCGATGACATGAATCGCATTTCACATACCTATCAAATGATGTTGGACACCTCTGTCGACACTTGACACAGTTTAGATCACACCTGTGAGTTTCTTTTTTATTAAGTGAGGGAAAATTACAATGTCGGCAATACCACTTACATTTGAATGCCCCGTGTAGGTTTACAATTGCATTAAAATGGCTGTCGTGGAATATTACGTCGATGTGTTTATCGGTGTTAATTTCCGACTTGTAGAGGACATTTTTACCATTATGACCACCAAAAACAGTGATAGGATACTCCTTTAGCGCTATTTCAAAGAGTTTCACGTCGTCAAGTGTAAACGGGCCATCGGTTTTGCCTATTTTCTCACACAACTCTACAGCTTTTTGTTTTTGCAGACGGTCATATCGCGTAATAGAACCATAATGAACATCCCCGTCAATTTTGGATTTGCACACTGCGATGGCTCTAGGTAGACAAAGATTGTCTTTGTTTTTAATTTCTATAATACCTTTGTTTTTACTACAGTCGTCGCAGCGTTTGTAACATGAACCTGATATTTCATTTGTCCAAATACACGAAATTTTGATTGCCCCTCCCAACAAAAATTCTTTGTTACTTTGCATTATTTTCTCCATTGATTTCAATACGGCCTCGGGGTTTACCTGATCAAACCTACGTACACTCATGTTAAAAGGTCTAGCAGGATTTTTGGTATCATGAACGGTTATTCCTACGAACCCTGGTTGGTTTTTTAGCAGATTGTCATCAACAAATGATAAATAATCATGAAACACTTTGGAAACCCATTGGTCAGGATCTGCATCTTTAGGCATCGAACTCACCATAATTTCAGTTTCAGAGTACCCAGAATAAAATTTTTTAGTTGCCCTCTGGCTATGGTTAATAATTTCGAAAGATGGTTGCAAGGTTGCACTTACCTGTGGCACAATGCTGTCAACAAGAGAAGGTGGTACACCATTTCCGGTAGAAGGCGAGCCAGCTCCGGTAGAAGACGAAGCAGTTCCAGTAGAAGACGAAGCAGCTCCGGTAGAAGGCGAGCCAGCTCCGGTAGAAGACGAAGCAGCTCCGGTAGAAGGCGAAGCAGCTCCGGTAGAAGGCGAGGCAGCTCCGGTAGAAGACGAAGCAGCAGGACGGTATGGTTCACCGTTTCCGGTCTGATCACTTTTGCTGGCCACACCGCCCGAGAAGCCACGTGTTCTCTTAAGAGTGAGCTTGCCCCCATAACGTGTTCTCTTGCGATGATCACAACTTTTCTTTTTGTTGACGAACTGTTCTAAAACCGACGTGAACCCTTCAACTAGACTCCCAGTACCGGAGTTTCCGTTATTCCTCGAAGACTCGGGCCCCTGGTCACTGATGGAAGTGTTTGTAGAAGATTGATCGGCAGAAGATTCGTCTCCGTAGTTGACAACCTTGGCAGACATGATTACCACGTGATATAAGCATCTTTCGTCGCGATTGAACTTTTATAGACAACAAAAGATAACGCCCACACCCAATAGACAACAAAGACCACGCCCACAACCAATGAGAAGGTGAGGTTTCTACTGCGCATGCATAACCCTACAGCCAATCGTCGTACAAATGGTGGGGGAAGGTTTTTTTAATCTTCCATCGGGTACGCGGTGTGAGTTTGCTAGAAGAAGAAAAAAGAATCCCCTTGTTTTTGACTTTTTTCTGTCACTGTGTGTTAGTAAGAAAACTTTTAGTTGGCTCTGTAAAGAAAAACCCACACATATTGTTTTTGACTTTTCTAACCCTGTGTGAGAAAATACAGAGTTTTAGTTAAAAAGAATATATACAAGTTAAAAAGAATATATACAAACGAATAAGAAACAATCCATTGACTCGGTTTTTTAGAAGAAGAAAAGATGGCCTCCGAATTCTTTTATAAACACGCGTGAACAAAGCATGGAAATACAGAAAAAGAAACTTTTAGTTGGCTCTGTAAAGAAAAACCCTCACATATTGTTTTTGACTTTTCTAACCCTGTGTGAGAAAACACAGAGTTTTTGTTAAAAAGAATATATACAAACGAATAAGAAACCACCCATGTCGATGTGAAAGAACTTTTATTAACAATGTCTTTTCCCCCGAAAGAAAGAACTTTTAAATGTCTCTGAAGATAGGATTTTAGAAGAATGTTTTTTGTTTCCTTGTGAAAATAATAGCTTTTTAGAAATACAGAGAAAAAGCAACGTGAAAAAGAAACTTTTAAAATACCCACATATTGTTTTCGACTTTTGAAAACACCGTGACAACTCCCATGTGAGGGAACAAAAAGCATTGTGTGGTGTACAGAGCGAGCCAACGTGTTATTTTTAGTTTGGCTCTGTAAAGAAAAACCCACACATATTGTTTTTGACTTTTCTAACCCTGTGTGAGAAAATACAGAGTTTTTGTTAAAAAGAATATATACAAACGAATAAGAAACCACCCATTGAAGACCGAATTCACGCAAAAGCATTGTGCGGGCGGCGAACAAAGCGAGGGACACAAGGCGGGCGGCGAACAAAGCGAGGCGGGCGGCGAAAGCGAGCGGTGGGGGGAGCGAGCAGTGGCGAACTGCCAACGCAGTGGCGGAAGGGCTCTCCATTTTTTTACAACGTAATTAATTGATCACACACACTTTTTTCGGGAGATTTAAATCCAACACTCGATCAAACAGATTTTTTCCTATCGCTTAATCAAACAGAAATTTTGATATCAATTCAAATTGAGATTTTGATATCAACACCCCACCCCCACAACACCCACACCACCACCACCACCCCCACCACCACCACCCCCACCAACACCACCACCACCTCCCACCACCACCACCTCCCACCACCACCACCCCCACCTCCCACCCCCACCTCCCACCACTTTTGATATCACCCCCCACCCCTTTTGATATCAATTTGATATAAAAATCACGCGAGGAGGGATATATACTACTCACCTCCCATTTACACCCGTGTCGATAGACATGGCATATTTAGCCTACAACACTATATGTAGTCAGTAGTATGCGCCGGCTGCCTGTAACCTCCCCCAGATCAGATAGATTTATATTATAGAAATAACCAGGCAGTAGTTTGGATACTGTGCTGAACTACTGGGCCGCTCTGGACATGAAAGAGTGGCGAGAGTCCCTCTCTGGCTGCTCTGCACCGTGCAATCTGTAGTTTATGTGAACTTACCCCGTGAATATAACAATGTATATTTTGTATTGCTGATTGTCGGTTCTATCATAATTGGTTCCAATTGCCCGATCCCTCTGCTGCAAGGTAGGCCTAAACAAATGGAAGGCACTAGACTTGCACATTACTTTTGTTGCACCCCCACAGCATTATCCAGAACCAGTGTTTTTCCTTCCTCATTGAGGAATTATCACAACTCATTGTCTTCATTATCTTAATCTCAGTCATTTTCTAGAAGGCTTCAGAGCTACCTTAGGCAGCTACACAAGCAGCTAATGAAGGTTTGAGAAATTACACTAAATTCCAATATCACTTTGCTAAGTAATTTAAAACGATAAACAACGAAAGGCATTACTATTTTGCACTCTACATGTATCGAAAACTAAAATAAGTAAGTAACATGTGTATTCAATATCTTTTCATGGCATTTCTGTTTAAGACATCATATTTACTGAAAGATCGCCTCCTTGGTCTAATTGTCAGTTGCTGGTTCTATTCCCGTACTGCTTAGGCGTTTTCTAAGCTAGGAAGGTCAGAAACGGGATCTACCCAGCCTCACGAGGACAATTGGGGAGATGCTGATAAAGAGATGGTGTCTTTCAATATTGAAGGTTACGTAATGGTGGCAGTGGAGTGTCGTTGCGCTGTAAATGCTGCCCCTTGCCGATGAGGTAGACCTAGATCGCCATTGAGCTATTGCACCGAGATGATATTTATTGAAAATGCGATTATTTGTACAATTCACTTGTTTTCGCAAAACTTGATAGAATATTACTTTGGGACCAATAACAGTTCATTTTGGAAACACAAGCCTTTTAGATGCATTCTTTATTAAACTACACTAATAAATTTCGTAATATCTGTAGGTAATATGTTTGTTGAAAAAACAAACTAAAAAAACTGGAAGAGTCGTTGTTAGTTTGTGAAAACAATTCCATTTCATTTACGACTAAATTAAACATATTCCGCCCTACTCTTATTTACTCATAAAACGTGCTAATAAAATAAAATAAGAACAAACTTAAGCTTTTATCTGAAAGTGTTTTATTTTTAATATTTTACAGCTTTTGTTACAAATAATAGAAAATTAAAACATTTTACTTGATATAAATTAAATTAATATACCATTATTATGTTGGAGGCAATGAGTTAAAATATAAGAATCTGGTTCTGGTACCATTAGCTGAGGCGCACGCACGAGTGTCATACAAGAGACCACTAATATTCATAGTTATTTATAATGGAAAACAATAAGCGGTCCCTGATTTTATATATAAGGCACGGTTGATATAAGATGCCATATATAAGGATTTTATTCAAAGTACCTTAGAGACCAGTTGATTTATCCAACTCTTTCTACCTATTAAATATTCTGTAACTGTATTTTACATAGTCTGACATTTAAAGTGGCGGACTTAATTGGTTTATATTTGAATGTTCAGGTTGTAATACTGACATCTTTCTCCAGTATATGATGAGAAATGTTACAGCTATGAAGTAAAGTATACATTTTCTAGTTGAAAAACATGAGATATCTCCCTGTAAAGAAGACCATACAGAATGATTGACGTTCACTCCATGTCACACACTTCGGGTCAGTTGTATAAAGAGTTAACTTGAGTTTAGGACATAAAATTAACCATCAGTTACTCCTAGCTTCGAAATATTGGTTGCATAAACTCTAATTTAAGACTATTTCGTCTTAACCTCAAATTAAATCTAACTTGCGAAAGTTTTCAAGTTATAGCACTAATTAAAGTTTAGTAATTGTTAAATAAAACATTTCTCAGAGTACAGACGCATAACAATTTCATTTATAAATAAAATGATTAGTTACGTTTATTTTAATTTCGTGTAGATAAAATTTCTTCGATGTTTCACTTTTCATTTCCGTCTAATAATAAAACAGTTGCATTCAATTGTAGATTATGTTAGGTTAACTTTACAAGCAATATATTCTACAGTTTTTCATTATTTTGACTCTGAATTGCACCATGCTCCTATTGTATTTCACGAGAGAAATAACCCGTTCCTAGAACTGAATGAAAAATATGACAAACTTCACAAACATGACAAACACTCCAATTTTGCTTGGCAAAATATGTTGTCGAAAAAATGGCACAAATTGTTCCCGATTACAATCACAAACAAATCAAAATCATGCTTTGAATTGGATGTTCTTGTTACTATTAACTTTAAGGTTCCATGCGACAGGCTTCCAAATTGTTATTGGAGGTACATTCAAAGTGGAGAAAGGAACAGCACGTAGAACCATTCATAAAGTTACTAGAGCAAGCAGTTCTGAGACCTCAGTTCATTAAAATGTCAACCGAAGAGGGCGATGTAAAAAAATTAATGCTAGGCGCTCTTTATTTAAGCGCAATGTTGCACTGTTGATAGTAATACCGATTTCCTAACGATATAAAATTTATTAATAAAACGTTCTACCTCTCTATTTTCTTCCTTTCTGCTCATTTTCGTGCAGAAAATTGTAAATAACCCTTAGTTTTCATAGCATTCCTAACTTCTTGCACTACTTTCGTTATCAATTTTTTTGGCATACCAGCAGCCATGGAATCTGAACCAGTAATGTTATACGACAGTCCATTTTTTAAAAATACCTATTAAATTTTGCGTAATATCATACAAAATTTCACGACTCGTTATGGCACATCTTAGGTTTATTTTAACATAGGCGGCGGATATTCACCGAAGTAGCACATTGAAACCGACTGTTACAAACAATTTATTAATCATGATTATCGCCAATGTAGCTGTTATAGTCATCAATCACCAATTATTATTTAGGAATTAAAGTCCAAGGTTGTAGGTTTATACAAATTGCGTTATATTATTTCTATGTGTAAGAAGTTAAGCACTTCCTACTGTACCAGCAGTACAGTTATTTAAATAATTAATAAAAATTATTTTAAGCAATTTGGTCCTCTCGTACTAAAATCCTTTCCTTAATTAAAGAAAAGGCTGTAACAAACCCATGTATCCAACCTTATTTTAGAGAATTCCTAAAGACTGTAGTAGCTATTGCGGTTGTATCGATGAAGGATTTTTAAAAAAAATCTTGAAATCCTAGATCGTACCTACTAGGCACCGAAAATGACAATTATAAACAACTATACTTATGTGTGTCAGTTAACGCTCTAGCCGTCGCAGTTTTTGTTTTTTACTCAACGAAAATCGGTATGTGTGTGTGCGCGCGCGCGTGTGTGAGTGAGTGTCCATCAATTAACAAACTATTGATTCGTCGAGTTCGTTAACCAGCAAAATCGGACCACTGGGGGGGGGGGGAATTAACCTAAAGAGAAAATGTTTTAATTTTTTTTTAAAAATCGCTCTAACACCGCAAGCTTTTGTTTTCCTCAAGGTAACTCGGTGGATTTCTTTAACATAAATTTATAAAGATATTTCCTGAAAATTAGGTCAATTGTGCCATTAGCAGTGGGACATACCTGAAAAACGACTTAAGGTAAAACCGAAATTTAAATAATCGCTCTAGAGGCCGCAATTTTTTTAAGGAAACTCAGTATATGCCATTGAAATAAAATAATAAATATCAGTGAAATCGAAATATTAGGAGGGGGTTTACCTGAAATCTAAATTTTATATTTAATATTTATTTTATAATAACGACACTGGGTATGTACCATTTAAAAAAATAAAACAATAGTTTCTGAAAATCAGAGAAATCGGACCATTAGGAGTGGGGGGGTTTGTATGAAACCTAAAATTTAAAAATCGCTCTAGCAGCTCTATTTGTTTTTCACAACAAAACTCTGCATATATCATTTTCATAAAATAAAAGAATAACGTCTGAAAATCAGTGATATCAAATTATTAGGAATGAGGGTTTACCTAAAACCCCAAATTTGAAAATTGGTATCAATATTTACTTTTTTCGCAACGAAACTCCTTATATACCATTTAAATAAAATAATAAAAATAATTCCTGAAAATTAAGGAAATCGGGCCTTTAGGAGTGGAGGTTTACTTGAAATCCAAAATTTAAAAATCGTTCTAGCGGCACCAATACTTGTTTCTTCACATTAAAATTCGGTGCATACCATTTAAATAAAATAAGAACATTTTGTTTCTGAAAATTGGAGAAATAGGACCATTAGGTGTAGCAGTATACTTGAAAACCAAATTTAAAAAGCGCTGTTGCGTTTCATTTTCTCTCTATTGTTTTAAAATAAAAGGAAAAAGTAATTCAGCATATAAACTTATTTATAACGATGCATGAGTTTTATATATAACATAAGCATCATCGTGAAGATAGCAAATATGAAATATTACTCTAATATATGTGTGAAATCACATTTGTATGTAAGAGCACTCTGTAATAACCTTCAGAAAACGTTTGCGTTACATGTTTTTACTATGGTCATATGTAAGATCAGGTAATATGCTTTATTTTAATTAATAGTATAACATTAACTTGTGTGGGGGTAATCTAAATAATAATAATAATAATAATAATAATAATAATAATAATAATAATAATTCTCGTAGTTTTGATTTCTCTTTGGTGATATTTATTGATTGCAAGATTTCTAATTTTGTTCCCCTAGTACTATGCAGTAATGACATAACTTATTTCTTTAATTATTAAGGTCATAATTTTCAGGCTCTATTCATTTTTAAGGTGAGGAATTCGCTTAGTTTACGCAGCTCCTGTTTGACAGTCTTTCTTTGTTTTGTGTATTTTCTTGTGCAGATTTAACTGTTTCGTGCTCTTGCTACGATGTTTTTCCTCTGCAAAGGCGATGTATAATGGAATTAACGCTGGCTTTTATCCAGGAATTCTCGATATCTGTTGCAAAATATTTATATTTGTTCAGCGTTTCCTCATGTTTTTCTTTACGTTTTCCGTTGCGTGGACCGTGTTTTTGTTTGTTTTGTATGATATCTGTTCTTTTGTTTGGAATAATACAATCGACTATCTCTTGGTTACTTGTTGTTTATATTACTATTATTGGATTAAGAAAACGTATGTGCACTGTAAAACCCTGGGGTCTTATGCTGTATGTAACACAGTCGTGATGAGATTTTGTGTAAGTCGATTAATTTTACTCTGAGCCACGTCACAAAGCTTGCGTGATATGAAAATGACTGGTCCGAATGCACTAGCAAGATCTAACGGAACCTTCTCAAGAGCAACATTAATTGTCGTGTCCACTCTTCTTCTTCCTCCTCTTCTAAATTACAAGTCGAGATCATCCTCTTTCTCCTCTCTCAGGCAGGACCCTTAGGCCAAATGCCTGTCACTCTGGAAGCAAGGAAAGATGCCGAGGAATTCTGTACTGTAAATATACTGGGTTTATTTTTTTATTTGACTTTCCTTTTTGTGCGTCGTGCAGCCCTGCCATAAGAATGTTTGGGAGGGGAAGGGAGGAGGAAAGGCGGTTGAAAAGAAAGTAAGGAAGGTGCGTACCAGATTTCCAGTGGCGGGTACAGTCAGTAAAATAATTGGCATAACCATGTGTCTCTGTTCTTAAACTTTTTCTGTATTTGACCTGAATGCATATCTACAATGAAACCGAATCCACGACTTATTACTCATTAAGTTCGGTATGAACATTTGTCCTTTTCTTCTTCTCACTGTGGTTTAGTTTGGTCTTCACAGCAAATTCGTTCATATATTCCGAAATTTATCTGTACTTTACTCCATATAAATCTGTAATTCAATTATTGTTTGGTATTCAGTAATTGATTAATATGATCCAGTCAGTTGTTTCTATATATTAGATTATTTTAAGCTTACAGTAAAATATCAATACTATATAAAAATACAAATATTACGCGGCGCACATTATTTCTTTATTATGAGCTACGTAAGCTGCACTTGCCCAGTAAACAGCCACACTCAGGCGGCCCGCAACTCAAATAGCCTCACTGTATCTTTGTATGAACTGTGCATGTATCTGTAATTCATCAATGGGAAATTACGTCCATTCCTTATTTTTCCCTTTGGAAGAAACTACCGAATAAGATGCCCATTTTAAGTATCTTGGCCTTGAAAGCATAAATATATTTAATTACAGATAGCTTTTATGTTTAAATTTATTCTTTCTAATGCATAATCCTCTAATTTCTTTTATGAGTTCTGTACTTTCTTCATAGGAACATGTGTTTCATATTCGTAGATTATGGCGGTAATTATTATTATTTTATATAACTTAATTTTTTTTTATTATGGATACTGCTAGATTTGTATTGATTTTTTCCCCCAATTTCTGATATACATATAAAACTTTCATTTCAAAACTTCCCAGATTGAATAACTTTTTATATAAAATGAATTTCATTTAAACTCCCCAAAAAATGCACACCAATTTAGACACTAACAGGGACGCTTAAAACCACTGTTGATTTCACTAAAGATTTTATCCACCCTCACCCCCAAACCACTCTATTTTAAGATACTAAAGGTAACCAGAACTTGTAAATCTAGCAAATAATGCAGCAGCATACATTTTATCAACGTATCTCAGAAAGTTTTAAAACTATCAATACAAAATTTTCAGGGATATTAAGAAAACTTAACTAAAGATGTTCTGTAAATTTTAACTTTCTAATATACATAAAAGTTTTTACAAATTTTTAAATAAAAATAAAATCTTGTTCAAAAACTGAAAACACTATGACATATACACTTTTAGTGGAATTGGAATATTTTTAGTTAAACTGCAGACAATATGCTATCCTGGGAACAGAATATTATATCTATGCTAATTTCTTGAAAAGAAACCAATTTTCAAATTTAAAAAAATAGAAATATTTTTAATTTCTTATTGGTTTTGATTTTTATCAACTAATGGTGATATTTAAACACTTTAGTTACCATACTTCACATTTGAATACATTATCTGTGTGCAAGATTGGTCCAGCCAAACCTGAAAAAAATGCACATTTATGTCAAAATTTTAAGTTGTCGAGAAATAAGATCAGTTTTTGCTTAAAAAAAATTTATGTGCATTAGAGTATTAAAATTTACTGAGCATCATCAGTTAAGCATTCTTACTATCTCATAAAATTTCATATTGATTGCTTTATAAATTTCTGAGATACAATGCAAAATGTATATGCTGCATTATTTTACACTTCCTGGTTACCTTAAATGTCATCAGATTGTTTGTTTTCTGTCTGCATTTTTAATGTTATTTGAGTATGGACAGAATAAAACTATTAAGCATTTAAAGTAATATTTTTTTAATAAATTATTTCAAAATAGAGTATGCTCAACAAGAATGAGCAGACTATAGATGAATCATTCAGGAGTTCCGAAATACTCTTTTACGTAATATTTAGTAAATGAATATGTTCATCCTACGACTAACTGACAATCCAGGTTGCCAGGCAACGATTGAAAGTAAAAACATGATACTATTTACTTTTATTTCAAATTTTAATATTTTAAGATAGGGATACAATTCAAAATTTAATGTGAGGTGATTGATGGGGTGAAAGGATGGAACCTGAAGTACAATCAACATTTGTTTTAAACTTCACCCTCAATGTCTAAATTGATGTGTGTTTTATTTAAATTAAATTTATTTCAAGTTAGTCATACTGGTAAATTTTTAAATGAAAACCCTGTTTACAAGTATCTAAAACTGATTTGTAACTTTCTATTTCCTTATCTTAATATGTAAAATTTATTTTTAATTACAATAATTTTTCATCAAATCATGCTTTTACGATACCAACTCCATGGTCTATTGAATAGCAATCCTGGCTACTATTTCTGGAATTCCGGGCTCGATACACAGATGCCATGGGGTTTTTCTCTTGCCTAGGAAAGTTCTCTGGTACCCGTGGTCTGGTTAGGTTAAGTCATTAGGTTTAAGGACACTCCCTGGTGCACCATAATCATATTATCGTCCTGAGAGTATGATAGGGCCAATATTGTTTGCAAATACCGTAAAATTCAGAACATTACAGGAATGATATAGTCACCCCATTCTTTGAACAACTGACCGATATTGAATGTCAGTCTAATAATGCTCTGTAAATTGTGATTACTATATGGTAACGATCTGCACGGTTCCTTGATCTTACATGCGATTTTCATTTATGGTGGAATTTGAAAAATAAAATGTACAAGTCATTTCCCCACACATTAGAACTAAAAAAAAAAAAAATATTAGGGGAGAAATTGCCTCTATATCGGAAACTCAACTGATGCGGGCGAAAGAGCATTTGCCAAAAAGATGCCAGAGTTGTGTGAATGCAGCAGAGAACATGTCCACATCTCTTGTGATGAATTATTACAAAGTTAGTGATTCATTTGCCTAGATATTTTATCCGATTTCTCGGGAACAAGAGCTTGACTGCGTGGCCAGATCCGCCGCGCGACTGGCGAGGTGATGAGAGATGCTGTATTTTAAATTTTGTGTTGGTCCAGTATAATTAGCCCACCATTCGACTCTTCATTTCCCTATTATATCATTTATGCTCTCAACCTTAAGATTTCTCCTTATATCTTCATTTTCAACTCATTAAATTTTTCATACTCCTTCCCTCCTTTCATTTTCTACTTTGAATCCAAACCTCTACTTCATTTAAACAAGTAGAAAGCACAGTAGTTTTATATAGTTTTCTTTTTGTTTCTTTACTACTTATTTTTTAAATGTTCTATTAATGCCACCATTAATTTTACGTATATCAGTAGCACATTTATAGGAGTCGGTCCTGGTGGTGTAGTTGTAACCGTACTTGTCTCCTAAACCCAAGATCGGGGGTTCGATCCCGGCTATGCCAGATGCATTTTTTCGGGCGTAAAAATCCTAAGTATGGCTTTCTTCGGAAGGGAAGTAAAGTGGTGGGTTCCATTTCGTAGATTTACAGAATGTAAAAGAACCTCAAACCTGAAAGAAGAGGCCTCTGAGCAAAATTTGTCGGCCGTTTCACACCCTGAATAGAATGGGACGCTGATGATCTGAGATGTTAAAGAGCGTCCGTAAATAAACAAACAAAAAAAAAGATTTGTAGGATACTTTACAGCCAAGAAAAGTAAAGAATGTAACTTTTCAATTTATTTACATTGAATAACAATTTTGTATCTTTTTTATATAAAGATCGCAGAAGATCATAAATTTTGTTTGTCGAAAGGACATTGTTAAATTATTCTATTTTATATTTTGCCCTGTTTGAATAAAGGCTGCTTTGTAACTTTTTTTTCCATTTTCAGCAACTATAATCCGATAGTTCACAAATAATATAATATATTCATTAAAACTATTAACTTCAACTTTCCATTCTCGTAGAATTTCGTCGATATAAAAATTAAAAAGCAGGTTTTTTTTGATTCGTTTTATTTAAGGACGCTCTTTAACATTTCAGGTCATCAGCGTCCAATTCAATTCCGGGCGAGAAACGGCCGACAAACTTTGTAAGAGGCCTCTTCTTTCAGGCTTGAGGTTCTTTATCGTGCCGTAAATGTACGACACGGGACCCACGGCTTTACTTTCCGAAGGAAGCCATACTTAGGATATTTTACGCCCGAAAAATCTATCGATTCTGTCCGGGTTTGAACCCGCGACCTTGGGTTTATAAGGCAAGTATAGACCACCAGGACCTACAATTAAATTAAAAAGCTGAAGCGACAGGCCACATTCTTATCTTATTCCGTTATTTGCTTTTATGGAATATCCGAAATACATCTAAACAATGAAGAATGAGAACTGTCCTCTACAAAGGATGAAAAAATTGACAAATTTTCTTTGTGCGACTGATGCAATGTAGGGACGTCTGTTATTGATGTTATGAGGTTGGAAACCTGCACAATCTACTTCAAAGCTGTGAAAAGGTATGCAGGAGCGTGAAATAATGGTGCTGGTGACAGATTAAGCTTTTGTTGTCTAAGAACACTTTCTCTCTTTTCGAAGCAGTTGAACAGTTCAGCTGTTATATGAAAATAACAGAAGAGCAAGGATCGCAGCACCCATTCCCATTCAAGGTTAAAATAGCCTTGTGCTTCCAACTCCTTGACATTTCGTGAATGTCAACTCATTTCTCACTTGCCAGAGCCGCTTCATGCGACCGTATGGCGCCTGAAAGTCTTTGATTAATTTTGCTCCTTGCTGAAACACTTTATGCTTGAAAAAGCACCTGAATGTGGCACACGTTCTTCGTCATGTTTTTACAGCTAATGAGATGGAAACACTAAAGAATCGATCCAAAAATCTTCAACATTCTTATCGTCTGCTACATCAAGACGCACTGTTGTGTTCCATTATCGCCTAGACACCAAGCAAATGGTCTTAGCATCACCTATCAAGGTGTATCAAAAAATTCCGAGAACATCGCCTACAGTTCCTACCAAAATTTCCTTGTACCTATGTGAGAGTCAGTATCGTCTATTTACTAAACACAGTTCATCGTTATTTCTTTACGAGTGGTAATTGCTTCTTCCTTGATATAATAAACGACATTCAACACTTTGCATTACCCGATTATTTTACGTTAGCCGATTTTGGTGAGAACGCTGTGAACTGTTTATTATCTGTTCCTATTAATGCCTTCCTCACCACCCTGACTCCTAGCAGAACATAATGCTAACATAGTGTTATGGGTGCCAGCAAAATACACAACACATAAACTGCTTTGAAAGCAAATTAAAGCTATCACAGGTTAAGCAGAGAGAATACCCCTTTACTTCTCACAGATATGGACATGTGCGGAACAAACACTAGATAACGTGGAGAATTTCGTATACCTTGCGCCAACTTTCTGGG
The DNA here is from genome assembly GCA_030762175.1 of Metallyticus violacea. Lineage (NCBI taxonomy): Eukaryota > Metazoa > Arthropoda > Insecta > Mantodea > Metallyticidae > Metallyticus > Metallyticus violacea. The sequence continues at coordinate 53,649,955 of CM060842.1, forward strand.
TGGGCGAAACTTAAATTGAATATAAAAGTGACAGAAACTCTCCGTGTACGATGCAGAATTCCAGATGTACCGGTAGGGCTGTTAGAGACAGTATATGGGGTAGTAATACGATCTATAATGACTTATGGGACCGAAATTTGGGGTTGGAAAACTTGGATCCGGTGAGGACGGATTTTCTGAAAGGTATTTTAGGAGTGGGGAGGAATCCTTAGGGAATTTGGTACCTATAGCAAGATTATAAAATGCCAGCAGCTGAGAAGGGGGGGAATAAGACATGGATTTCAAATTAAGAAGGGGTCTGGAAAATATAGGATTAGGGATTATTTGGATCGCAGAGAAGGGAGACAGGAAGGGTGTTTGGAGAAAAATTAAGAAACACTTGACGGACACTAATAGGTAGCTGACTCTTTCGGAGTGCGCAGAAAAAGTTTCGCTGGAGATACAATCGGAGCAGAAAATTGGATAGGGGATGCAGAGCTACCTCCAAACAGGAGCCAAATTCTGCAATCAGGCTCTGTTGACTTAGGTTAGGCGCGTAGCGGATGACTAAAGTAACAGACAGAGAGAGTACGAGAATGGAGGAAGAGATATCTACCAGCCCCGTTTTTTAACGGGTAGAGGGCAGTGGCAGTGCTGGGTTTTGCTGGCAGATAGGAAGGAGGAAGAGGGAGTAAGTAAACTTTTAAATAAAGTGAGACATCTCAGATCGGAAGAGGCAGACAACAGGGAAGGGAAATAGGGGAACATGAGTCACTATATTTATACAATTATTTGTATATATATATATATATACGCGCGCGCGCGCGCGTGTGTGTGTGTAAAACTGTAAGTTATTTACTTTTGCATTGTTCTCTTTTCTGTTTTTTTGTTTATGTGTCGAATTTTATTCCATTATACATCTTTTTCATTTATTCATTTCGTTGTTATTATTATATATACTGATTTTCTCTCAAGAGTTAGATGTTGGTTTATGTAATTCCAAGTATTTCCTAGTGTATTAGGAAAGCAATACGGTCCCAAGATCCGTGCGATATAGATGAACTTATTTTAACCAATATATTTAGTAAATAAATACACTAGTACTACTACTACTACTACTACTACTACTACTACTACTACTACTACTACTACTGCTACTACTACTACTATTACTACTACTACTACTACTACTATTACTACTACTACTACTACTACTATTACTACTACTACTACTACTACTACTACTACTACTACTACTACTACTACTACTACTACTACTACTACTACTACTAGCATTTCTCCCTTGTCACTACTTGACGTCATTCTAGAGTCTTATTCCACAAAAGTATGGTCTAGTGCACTACGCGTGTATTAGTACAGGGTCTTGTAATTTTCTGTTCCACGAAAGAAGTACAAAGTTTGTAAAATATTAGTAAAAAGTTACAAGTAACTTCATATAAGAGCAAGATGGAGAAACAGCTGCTTTCCACAAGTCGCCATGCCTTGAATTACGTTTTGCAATAAATCCGTATATTTTAATGTATAAAGCAGATTTTTGTCATTTCCGCTAAAATGGGTCTTGCTTTTTTCTCACATATAATGATAATGTAAATACCTTATTGTGCATTTATCATATTCAAGTGTAATAATCCACTTTGAGACAACAGTCTCATACAGCCACATTTAGGAGCATCAAAGATGGCGGAAGAACTGAGCTTCCCGCTACCTCTTGGTCGTTTATTTTATTAATCCATTTGATCCTTTATATTTGTATATTTGTTTATGTTGCTTGACAATCACGTTCTCACTATAAGCAAACTTTGGGAAAATTGTGTCAAAAGATATTATTTTAAAATAGAATGAAAAAAAAATTTAAATATTTTCGTGGCATGTAGCAAAAACCTTAAAAAGCATAAACTAAGATGTTGGACGGAAGTATGCATTTGAAACAGGAAATGCCAATATCAATTATAAGTCGTATTTTAATTGCACTTAACCGAAAAATTTTATTGTACAAAAATACTGAATTATTCTTTCTTTTTACAAATTCCTACTCTCATCATAATCATATTCGCTAATACATCGCATGTTAGGTCAACTGATTCCTAAAATTATTAAAGAGATATTATATTTTGCGCTAGTTTTAAGTTACCAATATACCTAAACTTGTAGAGAAATTAACATAATTATCAATGCCCGAATAATACAAACAACGAAAAATCACTTGTACACCTGTAAGTATGGAATTGTAAAGTACAAGTGTGGCACAAATCTTTGTGGAACAGAATTCTACTGATAACTAAAATTTATAAGTTCATACACTTGTAATGTATTAGGCCATACTTTTGTGGACTACGGCCCAGTTGGTAACGCTCAAACATGTGTTGTCGTTAACACTCGGTAAACAACAATTCTTTTGCCGTTGGCAAACTTAAAATAAAAATATAAATCATTCTTTTAAATAACACAACAGCTAAGTTGTTATTAGGTTTTAGGTTTCAGCTATCGAATTGCAACTTCATAACCTGCCCAATCTACACTTAGGATACACAAAATGCCATCATATGATTTGTCTTACCTATATGAAGGCAAAATTTCATTTTAACTCTCTTTTGTCGAAAAGTAAAAACGATCGCATCTGTGAAAAATAACTGCATTATTATTATTATTATTATTATTATTATTATTATTATTATTATCATCATCATCATTATCATTATTATTATTATTATTATTATTATTATTATTTGAGTGTAGACCTATCATATAACTAGAACCGACATATTAAAAATCTACCTAAAGTAGTATATTTTATTGTTGGTTTATCTTATACATCCATTTCGTGCAAATACACGTATCTTTAATGCTTTCACTTTTGGGAACTGTATGTAAAAATTGCATGCCTTCCATCGAATATTCTTTATTGCATATCTTCAGATCGGTGTTTATTTTAAGATTTTAAAATATAATCTATAAACTAATTGTTTAGGGAAAGCATAGAGATAAGTTCGAAATATTTGTAACAAGAAATGCAATTAACTTAAATGCCTAATAAGCTAGTTACAACAGCTGTTTTAACAACAAGCGTACGTTGGTTCTGCTAATCCCAGTCTCACGTGCACATTGCTATGCAGATTTCTGCGGTGTGTGCTCAAAACGTATCCAAATCCATAGCCGAGAACGCGGGGCTTGTTGCTTGTTGCTCTACCACACTTGCCCTTGTAAACATCGCATGCGGTACCATGAGTCTCTAATTTGTCTCGAATGCGTGCAATTGTTACTCGCGTTGGCGGTTCTGTTTTGTACACACGTCCCCATTGCCTTTGAACTTCACCAAAATTCTGGGTTTTCCAATACCACTTCAAAATTGCTTTATGCTGTTCAAACGATAATCCTGACTCCATTTTGTTGTAGCAATGCTAGCATAACGTAATGTGAGTCACATTTGTTTACAGATTATCATAGGATAATATTGGTTTCATTTGTTCAATGTTGATTTATGATATCTTGGCTTCATTTGTTCATTGTTGATTTACCTGTCACGTAGCAACCTATCATAAAGTATGTGAGTCACATCTGTTTACAGAACATCATACTACACATTACTGTTGTTTTTCTGTCCAACTTTGAAATAAATTAAATAGATATTCACTGTAAAAGTGTGTATACATTTTTGGGCCCCTCGGTATTTATATAGTGTTTTATTTTATCTTAAGGGTTTAAATGCTCGCTTTTTCTGACGTTTCAGTAATGCAGAAATGATAAATAACTCAAACAGAAGATTTCAGTGCATTTGGTGCGAGTTTGGAGCTTTCCTTACTTAAAGATTAAGAACGATACATAGTTATTTTTGGCCTGCTTCTGCAGATGAATTCAAACTGCTTGGGGCCAAGATCGCGTCATTTCTAACATAACTTTGATCAATAATAGCAAACACATAATATATTTTATTTCATAATGAATACCAACCTGTCCTATAGAAGCTGTTTGAAAGGGTGTCTTTTTGCAGTAACGCATTTCTTACACCTTTAAATGAAATTCCTATTCACAATTCTGCTTCCGCAGTTCCTAAGTTGTGCATTGCGTTTCTCTACAGTTTGATAGCTATACCCGAAGACTTAATTATTTCGCTGTTCAAGCAATAACATTTCAATATAAAATAGAACAGTAAAATTTACTTCACTTACACACTGTAAATAATAAGTGACCTATTAATAGGCTGTAATAACACAGAGATTTGAGTTATACTACTCTCAACCGCAAACTGAACTGTAACAATACACAAAAATAGTGCTTGCTCTTTTGACAGCAAACTGCGACTGATTGTCCACCTACAGTCATCAGTGCAGAAACAACCATTAAACTTTACCAAAATACTCTGCTCCTTTATCATACGAATTCCAACCTTGAAAATGGAAACAAATACATATATAATATTAATATATTATATATACTTTTCTCTTTCTGGAGAAAACTCTTGACCAACTTACTAAAGAATTTTGTTCATAACTTTTTATGCCATGTTACCAAGTGCTTTCTCGTAAATGCTGTAGAACAATTCTATTGTTATTGAAAGTGAAAACTGACTTTGCGAAGAAATGGTGGATAGTGGAATTATTAGTTTTACTAAAAAAACTGTAAAAATCAACTTTATGTTTTCATGGACTTTTTTTTCCCTGTTGCATATTTTTAAATGTCTTTTTCCATTCACAGGCTGTAGTATGTGCTGTAGCTGCCGTGTTAATTTCTAATGCTCTGAGTTTATGACCTACATGGTGCACTGATAGTTCTTGCAAATAGAGTAGGCTATGCCAGGAGGGCGTTTCTTAGAAGTTGTTCATTTGGGTTTCTCATAAATCATTCAGTGCAGGGCAGGCTACGTGCAGCTTGCTTCGCGGAATCTGCAGTTAATTAGGAAATCGTAAATCTGAGGAATACCAGGAAGACCAGATGAGATTCAGGAGATAATAAAATTCAAGAAAGTTTGAACTTTCGCAAATTGTCTGGGCGGCTACTGGTAGTAAACAGAACAGATGCACTTAGAAAATGGGGCAGTTCCTTCATTAAGAATAAGCCTTTCAACAATTAGCCGCAAAGGGAAGCATTTAGCCAAAATTATTTACTTAGTAACCATTGCTTGAACCTTTAAATTGTTATTTTAATAATCATAAAGTATTACTGTTTTATTGGTAGGGACCAATGAATTAAGGGCAGTATGAAGACATTTTCTTACCATGTTAAATTAGCTAGATTTATGTTCCTACTGCGGCAATAGCATTAAGGCTACAACCTTGAAATTGAATAGACTTATTTTGTCACATTTTATCTGTAACTTAATGCAGAATTAATAAATTTAAGGATTGGAAAAAGTTGCATTTTTGAAAGGAACCTATTTTTTTTAAAAGAAAAAAAAAGGTATATAAAAATTTCATAATTCCTAGGTAATGAAAATTTACGTAATATTTCTGCTACAGTAGCTTGATTGTTATGTCTAGAAACATCACTGAAAATTTTCAAGAGTATTAATGCAGTATTTTTTCTGTAGTAAAAAAATGTAGCTTTGAGAAAATTGCGTCCAAAGACAGCATTTTTAAAAACTCTCTCATGGCTCCAACTCCGAACCTAGTCAGAATCTATTTAGACATTTACATCATAATAGCCAGCAATTTTCCAGAAATCTTCTAGCTCAATTGATTCGAAAGTTATATAATTTTGAAATTAATGTCAAAATCAGGAGTTTTTTTTATTTATGCAGATGTATTTTGAAGTATTAAAAAAAAGTACTTCTAGGTTAAGTATCATAGTAAAAAGTATATCACATAGCTTAGAAGTGTGTCAAACAATTCAAATATTTACCTTCAAACCCCCTTTAAGCGTGCCAAATATTTACAAACTTTCGTCCATTAGTCTGGTTTGACCAGATATTCTGACCTAAAATTAACGGAACATTCTTTAGGAAAAGCGTTAATTATAGCGAGTGAATATAACTGTGCCTTAATTTAATAATAAACATGGCTGTTGTAGGATGTGTATAAATGCGTGACAATGCCTCATGACAAAGCAAAAGTGTGTGATTATAGTATAATGTAAGATAATTTGAGAGAAATGGGGGGAAAGTCGTAGAGGAAGAGGAGCGAACGCGACAAGTAGTATTTAGTATAATTTTGGGCATTCTTTGCAACAAAAAAAAAAAAGAGAGCTTTGTCTTATGAATGAAGTAATGACAGTCACTTAACATGAGTTTGTGACGGAAGTTGCAGAATGTACAATGGATATTAGAATATATTTCTTGGTTAAATGTTATAACCAGATTCTAGCAATAGGTTGATTACACTGGGCAACATTGGTTTTGAACAACGTTTACTGCCTAAGATCGATATGCTGATTTTAAAAATGCCAACAAAAGTCGCGCATTTGTTCCGGTTTTTTGAGATGCGGTTTTATGTTTTGTTACGATAAATTAAAAGTTAGGTTGAGATCTAACTTGGAATTTTGTTTCCTGACTGCTTTATTTAATTTTCTGTGAGACTGTAACAGGTTATGCAATATGTTGTCACGCTTATGTGTCAACACTTGCTGCACAAAATTGGAAGGTGTCTGCAAGGCTTATGATCTGCACTTTGATGACCAGAACAACGTTATGTCCTCATTTCTGCTCCAGTACCTGCACTATACACTTGCAATACATTTTGAAGCAGTGGTCGAGGTAAAAACCTAAAACCAGGGAAGAAGAATGTGTTGTATATTCCCTTGCTGATAGGGAACCTACTCCATATAAACATTATTGCTGTATTGATGAAGAGTTTCGTAAAGTGGCGCTCAAGCAAGGTGTGTTTATCGGCGCACAAATTAAGACAGTCATAATTAGCCATCCTTTTATTGAACTTCCGGACGAAAAATAGAAAACAGCGTGGTGTTCCTTTGTAAACATGGTTGTCAATTTCCTTTGAAAGAATAAAAGTAAACAACGACGTAGAAATGGTGGAGAATATGGTAACATTCTCAAAATATGATGGGGGGGGTCATATGTCTCTCAAATTGTATTACTAATCCCACTGAAATTCTTCCCAGAGTCTCTCGACACCGTAAATGTCGGGAGAATTTCAAATTGCTGCAATGGAGAAGAGTTAGTAGCACAAAAGGAATCCCAACATGCTAGCCGACTATTTTTGGATCACCAGCCGAAATTATGATGATTTGGTTTATTTACTGACGTATTTAACATCTCAGATCCTCGGCGACCCATTCAATTCAGAGCGTGAAAAGGCCGACGAATTTTGCTCAGAGATCTCTTTTTTCAGGCTTGAGGTTTTCTTTCGTGCCATAAATGTACGACACGGGACCCATGGCTTTACTTCCTTTCCGAAGAAAGCCACACTTTTACGCCCAGAAAAATCCATCGGTCCTGGCCGGGATCGAACCCGCGATCTTGGGTTTAGGAGGCAAGTATGGTTACCACTACACCACTAGGACCGACATCAACAGAAAGACTTCCGTAAAGTCCTATAAACGACAATTTCATACAAGGAAAGTGTGACTCTATAATCGCAAACATCTTGTAATGGAAGTAAAACCCTGTTTAGATAAGCTAAAATGCTGCAAATTACAGATATGGAAACCAACAAAATAATATTAATACCCTTATTACTTATATATTATATGTGTACGTGGATATATGAAAATCGTGTATAGCACGCAATACAATATATATTCGTGTTCATAATAGCACAGTGCATTGATCACAGTTTCTTAATTCAAAAACCAGAGTTCAATTTTATAAACACATACAACATTTTTTTTTTAAAAGAACACATAATGAGAATTTCTGAGAACGCAGCAAATCATCTGTTCAAAGATTTTTAACAATCACTGGTGTGAAATTTATGGCATCACAGACAACATTTTTAAATTTATCCATGTTATACAGAAGCGTATTATTAATCTGGTAACAAAATAATTTACTATCAGTTTAATTAGTCCTGCTGTATGAAGACAGTGCTCTTAGAATTAGCATAAAAGAAAGCTTTTAACAAAAGAAACGTGAGATTATAAACAACTGTCAGTAATGATAAACGAAAAAAAAAATTAAATTAGTTTCCACTGCGTCTTAGCAATTGCCAAAATTTAAATGGAAATACTTCGGACACATAATTAATTTAAAAGTAATTTTTAAATTCTCAAGGGATTTGCAAGAAAGTCGTGGCTCATAAACGCGTAAAATGTATAAAACTTAATTGCGGTCTCTTTAGACTTCATTGCGAACTGATTCAGCATATAACTACGACATATCTTCTATAGTCATTGATAAGGTTGCAGGAGCGACATCTACCTGTATCTGTATTCCAATACTTCAGATGGATACGCAGTTCCAAAGATACTGGCGATTAATCAAGAACCAAATGGTTCAACTGGAAGTGCAAGTATCAGAATATACGTTGAAACCACAAATCTTACTTAAGTAACTTCGAAGATTTGCCTAATCACGAAACAATGATAACGCAGTTGCAACGAAGGAGTGTTTTCCTTTTTGTTGGCTCGCTCGACACATATCGTGATAGAACTCATACTGTACCTCATTCTGCCAGGCAATCAGAGCTTGTAACACTTGTAGACTTTCAGTGGACGGGCAATTCCCGATAAGACTGGATTTTACAGTTACATCGACGCAGACATTTGAGCTTGCTCAGTCGTGTTTGCCACACCAACTGTTTCGTTAGCATTTTTGTAGGAAGTTGATGTCAGAGTACTATATATTTGTGTAGTATGCGGAGAGTGAGATATAAGATATAGAACAAAGAATGTTTATGATTGTTATATAGGAAAGAATTCGCAACATTCGTTCTGAATTTCCAGGAGTAACATATCCTCCCAGAAGTACAATTTCCAGATTGGTGGACGAAGTTCGAAGTCAAGGCTTTTTTGGGGGGGGGGGGTCAAGAAACAGACCAAAAAGTCGGATTTTAACAAAGGGGAAATTTGATGAAATATGCTACTCATTAAAAAGTCCTACTCGAAAGTCTTTAACACGATTAGCCCAGCAAATTGGTGTATCTGTCGGCAGTGCGTACAAAGCCGCTCAGCTGCTGCATCTTCATCCATAATTAATTATTGCTGTATCTGCAATTAAACCCTGAAGGCCCTGAAACAAAATATCCTGGATGCAGTTAAGAATCACTGTGGCAAATATAAGATGGTGAGTAAAATATTAATTACTGTTTACTATGAATTAGTAACCAAGGATACAAAAAGGCGCTCTATGAGTTCTGACCGCTTGGCATAATTTCCTTCGAGCAGGAAGAAATGGCGAGGCCATTTTGCGTTAACATCTCGTCGCTAAAAATCGATTTTCCATACCTAGAGGAATGAGGATCCTGTAGATACCCTCAGACCTAAGACATGGTGTGTACTGTAAAGGTCACCCCACCTCCCGACGTGCTGATTTTTCTTAAATGGATTGAATATCATGTTCTTTTGAACAATTTTAAGTTCACACCAACGAGGAGGGAATTAAATGTCGTTGCTGGCTGGTATGCATTGTACAGAACCAGCTGTTTCCCCGTCTTTGCATACTTCGTTATCTGGAAGTGATGATTAAAGCACTACCAGACTTTTAATTGAAAACATGTGATTTAAAACACTTCCTAAAATAGGCGTTCATGAAATGCTCCTATCCTACTATGATCATCAACTCCGCTTCCTGCATATTGTGCTATGTGAATATGTAATTCGTTTACGTTGGGATAAAAGTAACGAGAACGCACTGTACAAAATGGACTTACACTTTTGTTAGATTCGGACTGTAATGTGGGTGGAACCCCTTTATCTATAAAACTCAAGTTTAGTTTCTAATATTTTTATACTTGGCAAATTTATGCATTATTGTTTTGGAGCAATATTTCTTACACTTTGTCTGTGACACGTATAAAAGGTTTAGCCCTTTTCGAAGTACTAATGTAAGTGCTATTGTTTATTGCTACTAATTTGGGCAGCACATCCAAAATAATTATTCCTGTACAATCCTATAAAAGGTTAAACTTTTCTTAATGACGGAGTCGTTTTGAATTTCTTTCTTTCCTGCAGATTCTGTTAAAGTTTTTTTTTTTCTTTTTGAGCGTATTACTGAAATTCTTTCATCGTATTTTATAAATAAAATAAGGATTTATTCAGCAATCTGAAAGAATTATAGAAAATGTCCATATAATCTCTATTTTGTATGAAAAATTTAGCTGACGACACCGTTAAGGAGGTGTAACCGAGCAATTAAGCTAGCAATCTTGAGAACTGAAGTTTCTCAATCCAATTAATCTACGGAAAGTGGTCATTAAATTATTCGAATGCCGTTATTTAATACGCAAATTGAGTGATTGTAGGAGAGCAGAGAAGCAGGAACCTTGCGATCAAAAGTTTAAGGTTTCCGTGGTTTGTTGCTATGGTAATGCTTTCAGGCTAATTGACGTGAATAATACGAGACGATGCCCATATCATGATGTGGAATTCTCTTCGTTACGGTAGATTTTCAGCATAACAAGGCTCTTTAGGGGCTGCAAGAAGAGGCCTTTCCAGCTTTAAGTGAACTTCCGACTCCGGCTCGCTGCACTGAAAAGAAGAAAAGTTATACAATGATTTAATTTGCATATTACCTGTGGAAACGAATTATTTAAAAAGTGGAAAATGTGCGGAAATATGTAAGGAATAAAGAAGTCAGAGACAGAAAAAATGAAGTGGTAACTGTGTAACAACACAGAAAAGAAGGTTAATGTTGAACGTTTGAGCATAGAGGACGTTGATGGCCCAGGCAGAAGAAGAAATAAGTGACAAACTAAGCAGACGGGGGGGGGGGGTAGAAAATGATGAATATAAGAGAATGGAACTTAGGGCGTGAGTTTGAAGGATTTGCACAGGAGGTCAGAATTAGCCGCATGATCCTAAATTCCATATTTAAATTTTTCTTTGTGCACCAAAAATATCTAATATCACGTTACTGTATAAGAAACACGATTAGAAAGTTGTTGAAAAATAGTTATAGAGCAATATCACTGATGCCTCTATTTTCAAAACATTTATGTTTTAAAATGTAAACTACACTTTTTAAGTACTAACTATTTTTATATAAAATAGTCTTTTTACAAGATGAAAGATCAGTTATTACTGCTTTTATATTATTTTTAACAAATTTTAGCATAAAAGACATGACATCTGTCATTTTATACTAGAACATTCGAAAAATAATGGCAACATAATTGCTGTTTTATACTAAATTTATTTAAGTTATTTTGGCATTATATATAATCCCCTGCCATGTCAACAATACCTTGCCAAATCCTTGCAAACCCACGCACTCCATCTGTAACAACTTTCCAGTATATCTCTCTCATTGATCGATCTAGCAGTACACTTTAATTTATAAATTGAACTATAGTTACGTTGAATTCACAAATTAATTATATCCATTGTGAACTGTTACTGTCTAGGCTCCTCCTTTTTGTTCCTATCTCCATTCTCTCTTATTTCTGCTGTATTTTCCGTCTAATTTTTACTATGTTTTATGTATGGTAAGCTGAATAAATAAATTAGCTCGTATCCATAGTATTCGATTGATTTTGTATTTACATTGGTCAAAGCGTTAAACTTTCGACAGCCGCCAAGAACAGAAAGATACAAAATGAACAAAAACACCGTAATAATTTTGTGAATTGTTGATGGTATTTAACATCTCTCAGGATAGTCATGTACTAAAACAAAAAGTATTATGAATTAAAACATCACAGGTATAAAATATTTCTTTCTCCTTGGCGGAGTTACAGCGTTTAACACCTACTCCGAAACTAAAACTTTTAGAAATGACCACTTCCCTAATATCTCCCCTTTCTTTATCTTGCTGGGTTATAAAATAAAACCTGCCGAGAATGTCTTGAATGGTTCATTCCGAGAACATGAACATTCCATTAATTTTTTGTAAAGCACATGTATGTTTCACTGGGCCAAAAAAAACAGCACAAAGTCACAAAGCTTCTATGTTTCAAAATGTAGTAGAGTCCATCTTCCGAGCTTGGGGGGGGGGGTCGTGGTCTAAAGGAAGCTTTTCGACTGCATCTGCAACGATCATCTTGTGATGAGCCCTGTTGGGGATCTCAATAGCGACTCCCCGACCGTGAAAGTCTTCGCTCTTTGATGTTCCAGAAAATTTAACATTTTCATAAAACTCGCCTCTCACTGGAAATTAAGACACATTAATTAAAACTATAGAGATTCACATAGCACGTAAAAGTAATTTCTGAGAGGCACAAAATCTGGATCGCAATGATTATATATTTATTAAATTTGACCTTCTTTTGTCGTTGAGTGTTCTACAAAATAATTGTTAAAATATGATAGTTTGTTTCCTTTAATGGTAAGAAATAGGTATTCTTTAAAACATTACTTTAAACGAAGATTTATATTTAGGTAATGACAGATTTCTATGGAGACAGCTGGAGAAGATGGTATACCACTAGGAAATATATAATTACTGTTGATTCTTCCTTTGCCCTTCTTAGAAGCACGGCCTCTGCAGCTACAAAAACTTATAAAAGTGCATTACATGCCAATTTAATTGCCTGAAAGATTTTCATTTCCTTCCCCTAGTATTCTAATTTAATCAATTTTTCGATAATTGGTTCTTATTATTTTTGTTCGGTTTTTCCATGTCTATAAAATATAAATAAAATAGTAAACTAATCAAAGCAAGTTACAAGAGTTGTTTAATAAAAGAAATACCATAATTCCTTTGATAATATACCTTTACTGATGCTCATAATTTTGATCTTTCTCAAAGTAGTTCCCGTTGGATGCAAGACGTCTGTTCCAGCGTTTCTGTCAGTCTTCAAAGACATACTTTTTTGACAGCTCCTTCAGAATCGCCTCTGTAGCCTTCACCGCTGCTTCTGATGACGGAAAATGCCTCCGACGAACACGTTTCCTCAATTTGGAGAAAAGGAAAAAGTCACACAGGACTAAATCATTGCTGGTGCTTTTTGTATATTATTTTTCTTTTATATTCTCATTTTTCTTCTTCTTAGATTAATATTTTTCATTATCCATATTTATGCACTAGCATACGTCATGCTTTACATTGGTTTATATATGTACCAGTACTGTCAACGTTACTGCCAATGTGATTGTAACATTATCGCTGTAACTTATATAATTATTGTTAGATTGGTAGTGCGGAGGAGAAGGACTGATGGCCTTAGCTCTATCAGAATAAATAAATAAACCTGGGACATAAGGGAGAACGACAAACTACGTTGATTTTTGGAGATATTAAGCAACAACATTTGCAATGTGCATTATTGTGGTGCAGCATCCAGTTTGTTTTGGGTATAATACATACTTGCAGAGATTTCAGGACATCTATGTTGTTATACCTAGTTACAGTTGCACGACATGCTAATAATCGATTCTTAAATATCGAAAAATGAAATGACCATAACTTTCCCAGGAAAAGCAACCACTGTTGATTTTTTAGAGATTGGTGATGGCAGAAATTTCGACACAGAGGTCTTAGAGTCCACTCTCCTATACAGCATTTCAGTTACCAGCATGTGAAACATTCCGAATTGTCCTTAATGTCAATTCTCTCTCACAATGACAGCAGCGGTGTTAATGTTATCTTCCATAAGAGCGCCGGATCCACCATCCTTTGAAAATGATTGTCTCCTAAGCATTTTAAACCATCTTTAGCTGTTTTATACGGAAGAACAACGCTCTACAAGGCTTCCTATAACATTATATAGGCCTAAGCTGATTTATTGAGACGAAAGCAGAATTTCAGAGCAGCATATTTTTCGTCGGATGTCCTCCATTTTGCCGCAGGCGGAAATGAAAAATCTCAACTTGTACACTTCTCACAAAGTGACAACATTGAAACAAGTACCACGTGTTATTAGGAATAAAGCTAACAAACTATTGTAAAGCTAAATTTTTAGGGCGAGAAATAATTCCTGTAAAAAGTAAGTAAGGTACTAAGTACCTGCACTTATACTACATCTCTTGTACTTTAAAACAGCAGCAGCCAGACAAAAAAAGAGATGAATCACGCATGCGCACCATCATTTTCACTGAACGCCCATGCTAGTGGTTCTCGATATATTCAAAATGGATGAATAATTTCTGAGTAGACCTGTATTATAAATATTTTTCCATAGTGTACCCTATAAAAGGCTTCAAACTATGCCAGCACCACCTTTCCATCTTCCCTTCTTTGTTTGTCATGAATAGTTCACCCTCTAAAACGTTCACAAAGGCGATGTTCCAATTATAAAGTTGGCTATTACTATTATCGCCATACTGGAACCCTAAGTGACGAAGAATGTCTTTGGCTGAGCACTAAACCAACATTTGACAATCTCTGCATTACTTGGAGATGTATCTTCTTTGTGGCTTTTGTTCATATTTGCGTTAATGCAGATGTTTATGTGAATATTTCCGTGACTGATATCCAAGTGTAAGGCGAATTCTTTTATTGCTGTTCTCCTGTTCTTTTGGACATCTACAAATGAACTATATATAGATAGAAAAGGATATTAGTTGCTAAGGAAAAATCAACTTGAAAAATGTATCAACCCCTATATAATAGGCGGTTAAACTAGAAGCCCAGGTCAAAAGTGCTCGTAGCATTTCGAGTCCCCTCTAAAGATATAAATCTCTCACAGTAGAGAAAGCCCCAGGAGGGATCTGCGGGCTATAAAGAATCAGATGAGAGAGGTTCGTAGATTCTACGCTGGAGGACACAGTAGCTGGTTAGAACGTCAGCACGGAAGGCCTAATGTTATGGTTCAAATCTCGGGCAAGTCCCGAAATTTTAAGTTTGATTCTTTCTTACCAAAATAAGCTAATTCACCATTCTATTCTAAATAAGTCCAACCAAAACTATGCACATCTGCCTTGAGTATGTCTTTTACCTGAGTAATTCTGTCAATTCTCTGATAGATTACTGCAATATTTTCATTCTTTCAAAATAATAAGACAGAAATGTCAATGACACGTTCATCAACAATGCAACCATTGCTCCTAGGCCAAAACCGACTTCCATTTGATTACACCAGATGTTACTATCTCATGTAAATCGGGAAATATAGTGACAAATTTAAAGTAGCCTCTATGTAAAATTAGCTTTAGAGAATCGAGCGCTTCAAGATTTGCATTTGGAAACGAAGATTAGTAAGATGACACAGTAAGCCACGCCACTGATTTCATCCTCTTATCTTTCCTTATTCCTTCTCTTTGAGGGAACGAGAATTGTCCGTAAGCCATCTCTCTATTCACGGCGAAGGGAGTTCGTCTGGGTCAGTGACCCGCGCACCAACCAACAGTTTCCGCTGTTCACGCAACGCACCGCGTCTTGACTCAGAGCCGGGATACATACACATTTATATATACGCAAGACAAGGAAGGTTATAACACGGTACGCAACTCGGCAAGGGCTGTCCAAAACTGGGCCATGAGCGACGTTTCAGTTCTCCGAATTTAACAGTCAATTGACTGCTGCCGTAAACAAAACATTGTCCTTTGCAGTTATTAAAGTCAACAAAGTTTTGTTTTAAAATAAGAAGAGAAAGAACTAGAAATGTTTTACAGCATTTACAGATTCGAAAAAGTATAAGTATTTATTTTAATGACATGAAACTTGTCTTCAGTTGTTTTAGTAGGATTCCTAAAGTGATGTGAACTTTTTTGTTTATTTTTATTTGATAATTCACCGCGACCCGAAGATCTATTGTACCAGATGAAGGATGATAGAAAACTTGATCGAATGAGATCGGGGAACTTGGTGGCTCAAGTATCTCAGACATTCACTTAAAGAAGTGAGGGAAACCCCCTGAAAAAACCTCAGTAAAAAAAACTAACACAACCAGCCCGTCATGTGGGAAGCGCAAATGCTATCGCTAGACTACGGCGGTGGTCGCAAGTGGTTACTTTGAAACTTTATCCAAGTTGTTCTTGAATGCTTTAATGTTTTTCACAAATTTGTAGTTCAAAATATGAGTTTGCTTTGACCAACGTTAATAAAACTTCTAGAAATGTTCGGACTGTAGCTGAGATAAGGTATGGACACTATAAATTATGTTTATTCCATAAAGATCTTTGGTAACTTAACGGGACATATGTAACAGATAAAAGCCCGCCTTGCAGGAGCTGCGTAAAATAAGCGAATTCCTCAGCAAGTTGAATTTGTGACGGTTATTAATTATAGAGGGTTCAGACAGAGAAATGAGTGGTTAGAACGCTTTTTAAATGTAGGTTTTCAGACATAACCCCATTCCTAATGACCCAATTTCCAGGATTTTCAGAAACTATTTTTCATCTTTTATTTAATTGTATATACCCAGTTTCGTTAAGAGAAAACAAATATTAGTATCACTAGAGAAACTTTTCAATTTAACTTTCAGTTAAACCCCCACTCTTAATAGTCTTATTTCACTGATTTTCAGAAACTATTTTTATTTTTTTATTTCAACGGCATATACTGAGTTTTGTTATGAAAAAAATTGCGGCCGCTAGAGCGATTTTTAAATTTTCGCTTTATCCCCACTATTTAAATTTCAGTTTTCAAGTATACCTTCACTTCTAATGCCCCCATTTCTCTGATTTTTCAGAAATTATTTTTATTGTTTTATTTAAATTATATATGCATATTTCGTTTCGAAAAAGCAAATATTGGTGCCGCTGGAGCGATTTTTTGATTTTGAGTTAATAGTTTTATTTTGCTGATTTTCAGAAATATTTTTTTTAATTTTATTTCAATGGCATATATTCAGTTTTGTGTTGGTCCTGGAGGTATAGTGGTAGCCTACTTGCCTCCTAAACCCAAGGTAGCGGGTTCAACCCCGGCCAAGATCGATGGATTTTTTCGGATTTAAAAATCCTAAGTATGGTTTCCTTCATAAGGGAAGTAAAGCCGTGGGTCTTATGTTGTAGATTTACGGCAAGTAAAAGTACCTCAAGCCGGAAAGGAGAGGTCTCTGAGCAAAATTTATCGGTCGTTTAACGCCCTGATTTGAATGGGACGTTGATGACCTGAGATGTTAAAGAGTGTCCATAAATAAAACAAAACAAAAATTGCGAGCACTATAACGATTTTTAACTTTTTGCTGTAGGTTAATCGCCATCCCTATAGTTCAATGGTTCAGGGTTAACAAACTCAGTGAATCGCTTATTAATTTGTCATAATTAGTAAGTAGGATCGATGAAGATTTTAAGAAATATTTCAAAAATATTTCGGTAAAGTTATATTTATAATCAACCATTTTTATCAGACTTCTTTTGTTTGTAGGTGTTTAAACAAAGCCATATGAGTATGCATTTTAAAATGGGTGTATTTGAAAATCATGGTGCAACAAATGCTTTACTAACAAAGTCTTAATGCCAACAAATTAACTTAAGTTTAAAAGTGTTAAGAAGTGGACTGTTGAATTTAAAACTAGACATGCAACTGTGGATTTTCGAAATCTTATCATCTATGAAGTGCACAATATTCGATAATTCAAATAAATGCACAAGTGGGTACTGAAGAATGGAGGGAAAAG